>CAVNYN010214090.1:0-29654 GCA_963692815.1 Nyctanthes arbor-tristis | reverse complement strand
TACCCCCCCCCCCAAAAAAAAAAAAAAAAAGACTCTGCTATTTTTTAATAACCGCATACTTGATCATTTAATAAGCTATTGTTTTCTTAATTTTATAATTATTCACTATTTTTGTCATTTCTTCCATAAATAGTTCTGACACTTAAATAATTTATATTTAGACAATGAAAATATTATTTTCTTTTTCTGCAAAAATAGCATTGTGAACGAACATATATAATCTAAAACTCAATATTTATATTTATATATATATATATTAACAAACATATATAATCTAAAACTCAATATATATAAGATGTTATTTTGTAATTTTTTCAGCCTAAAAAGATTTCAGAACTCCCTTTTATTTTTTTTCTCTTTTCCCTATAATGACCACCCACTAATAATTTAATTATTATCCTTTATTTATGTATTATTTTTTCTTTTTTTTTCCTACTATATAACTACCCACTAATTTTTTCTTTCTTTATCGTTTGTTTCTTTTTATTTATTTTTCCTTTTTCGCCCCCTATAAACATCCGGTAATTTTATTTTTCCCTTTTTCCCTAATGTAACGTGTTACTTATTGGCAGTTTTTTCTCAATTGCCGTGCAATGATCTAAAATCCGAACTCTAAACCTAGTGAATTGGATGGTGAGTCAGGCGGGGCTACATGATTAGATGAAATGCAAGGACCCAGTTGAAGACATGAACAATCCACGGGTCCCCTAATTCAGCCCATGTCTCTGCACACCAAGATGCAACTATGACAGGATTGTTGTAGAAAATTCAATAACCTATGACCTACCAGTTAAAATGATGACTAGATTAACTGGCGACCTAGTAACCCAGTGTGTTATAAATTAACAATAATACAACAGTTAAACTGATGATCAGGCGACATTGTGTTATGATTTGTCACTAAAATTTGACTATCCAATGCACAGGTTAAAAAAAATACTAGTTTTGTAGACAAGTATTTGTAAGCAGATTATGCGAACATTATTTATAATTTTAAAAATTTTCTAAAAATAAATATAAATGGAAACATACTTCCTTTTATAATAACTTCGACAAATTCATTTTTCCTTCTATTTTGATTATTATTTATAATTTATTATTAATTAGCTATAATATAATTATTCATTCATAAAAGGCTAATTATATTTACACCACTCATTTTTAAAACCACCATATTTTTATTGACGTGGATATCTCTAGTCCTTCTCTCATATAGCATTTGTGTCACTAAAAATTTTTACTACGTCTTTTCTCAAATCTTTGATTTCCTTATCCTTCATTACTATTAAATTTTGTAATTAATCTGACTTTATTATTTATTTTTTTGAGAAAAATTATCTGACGTTATTAATTTGGTATAGTTGTTAATTTTGTTATTAGAAGGTCCAATTATATACACACACACACATATATATATATATATATTTGAAAGGAAATTTTCATTCATATCATTATCTCAAAAATGTCTCCCTCACGTATGGTGAGACGAAGAAGGATATACAATCTGCTCAAAAATAATTACTAGTAGAAGTAGAAGCAAAGGAAGCTAGATTATGAGCTATAACATTCCTACCTCTAGAAATGTGAGAACACGTGCCACATCTACTTCTAACGTGCAAATCCCAAACTTCATTTATAAGAGGTCCAATTATATTTTAATATTTCATAAATAGTTAATATTTAGTAAAATTTTATGATTCATGATCCCATCCAGCAATCTGATTCACCAGACACTCCACCGATCCGAAATTGCATTCACAATTAACTCGTGAAAATTGAATCTTATTATACTTCAACTTGAGACCTTCAATATAACATGTATATATATTGCATAATCTTGGCCATAACACGTATTAATTGAAAATTGAAGAATTTTTTGTTTTAAAAAATAATTTTTTTTTTTGAAAGAAAGATTGTTTAAAATATAAATTATTATGTAAACACTAAAAAAAATGCCGCTATAGGCTTATTTGTCGCCACTGTAGGCCTATTGCGATGAATTTTAGCGACGATAATTTTGTTACTATAGGCACGTAACTATAGCCTCCAAGCGACGACTATCAGACCTATAGCGACGACTCTTATAGCTGCGACAAAAAAAATTTGACCCAACCAGCGAGCCGACCAACCCACCTGCCCTGCCCCATGTCCCGACCCGTTTCCACCATAATTAATTGAGGCAGCATTTTGCCTCCACCAAGACTCAAACCCGAGACAAGCCCTTCACCCACAAGCCCTTCACCAATTGAGCTAAAGCAATTTTCAATTCAATAACTGTGACTAAAATATATATTATAGAATTTACTATAACAATAGCGAAAAATATGGTATCTATAACAACAAAAAGTCATTGGTATAGGGCTCGACAAAGGCGGGAAATGTTTCTGCTAACCATATAGCGATGACTTTCATGTCGACGCTATAGATACTATGTTGTCACCGCTGTAGGTAAGACCCATAATGTCGCCGCTGTAGATGGGTTACCCTGCTGCGGCGACTACAATTGAAGCTGTAGCAACGAATTTCAGTATTGTCGGAAATTGTCGCGCGCTATAGGCGACATTTGTTGTAGTAAGGGAAAAGAAAGAATTGGTGAAAAGATATAAGCATAAAATAGGAAATCAAAAGAACTACCCTTCTTTTTATATATAAAGTGATTGCAGATAAGAGGAATCGAACTCATAACCAAGGGTTTGGAAAGCTAATTAGGATGTCATTAGACCATATGAGTCTTAACATCAAAAGATCTACTCTGATTCAAAATTTTATATTATATATATTGATATCAAAAGTGAAAATGATAATGATATTGGCTAAAAATTTAAAAGTCTATGTCGTCATTGGGGTATTGTACTTAACGAAGGAACTATGCTAAACTAAACAATCAAATTAAACAAGACTTCCTTTAGTAAAGTAATTATAGCTAGTTTGTCACTCGTGCAATGTACAAGGAAAATAATTGACAATTGAACAATTAGTTCGTGAATAAACTTACATCAATAGGACATTAAATAAAAGGGTAAAAACTTGTAATTATATATAAGAATGCTCCAAATTAGAAGAAACTAAAACAAAAAGAACACAAGCACCACAAGAAATGTCGCCAATTGTCGCCGCTACAAGCCTAAAAGTCGCCGCTATAGACCAACAGCGATGACTTTTTGCGACGACCGCGTTTGTTACTATTGGCCCGTACCTGTTGCCTTCTAGAGATCGGAAGAGCGACCCTGTAGCGACAACAGCTATAGCGGCGACATATTCGACCCAACCCAGTCCACCTGACCCCTCTTGACCCGACCTAGATCCACCTCATTTAATTGAGGCATTATGTTGCCTCCACCATGATTCGAACGCTGGAAGCCCTTCTCCAACTCCAAGCCTTTTACCAATTGAGCTAAGACAATTTTTAATACAAAGCTTGCATATAAAATATATATTATATAAATTATTACAACAATAGCGACAAACATGATATCTATAGTAATGAAAATTCGTCGGTGTAAGGCAAAAGAAAGGACCCGCCAAGCTTTATAGCGATGACTTTCTTGTCGCCGCTATAGGTGGACCTTGCCGTCGCTATAGATAGGACCTATAGCGACGACATTAGATGTCGCCACTATAGATAGGACCTATAGCGGCGACATCAATTTGTCTCCGCTACAAGGTAACCCTATTGCGGCGACTAACTGTCGCCGCTACAGCCAAAGTTGTAGCGACGAATTTCAAAGCTGCCAGAAATTTTCGTCGCAGTAGCCAAAATTTCTTATAGTGAAGAAACTAGTTAGAGTGTAATGCACAAGATTTGACGGCTTAAATTTTTTAGCATTTTTTTTTTTCACCATAGAAAAATGTAAAACTATATACATTGTTAAAATTCGCGGGTACAATGGCTGAATTGATTCATAACCATGAATTTAAACTAATGGGTGAAATGGCACGGTTTGCCACGCATCATCGTCGGCTGGACTTTCTCAATTGGGCTGAAACAACTCCTTTAGTGAACAAATAACTTTCGCATTCTCCCCTGTAACAATTCCACATCATTTATTAACACAACAATATGCAACCTTGGATTATGAAATGTCTTCTCTTACAAACCAGTAACTTTTGCATGCCCAACACCCGCATTACATTTAAGCTAGAATACATGTGTTATGCAGTGTTCTAGAAAGCTCGTTTAGCTATCTAAGCATAGGTTTCATGCTTCACCACACCTAGTGTTTTATCGCACATTGGTGCACTAAAACGCTCAGAGATATCAATGCCTAATTTCGGCGCTTTTTGATATCTTAAGCTTTTTTAGAACTTTAGTTACACACGCTACCAAAATTTGTAGGGTTCGGGTTTGTGAAGGGTGCTTGACTGAGGTGTTGCAAAAACTTCCAGCACATAAGCATGCAATTTACCCAGTGGACAAGTATATATCATATATATTGTTTGTAATTTTGGCCCATAAAAAGAAAATGATGGAATCCGAGTGCAAAATATATTGTTCATTATGCTCATTGAACAAATAATAAATTTAGCAAATAGTGCAATCATAATCATAGTATGCTTGTAAGAGGATAAAATAGAGTAGGACAATGGATTATACAACTAAGAAAGAGGCCATATTCAACTCAAAACTCTACTTTTCCCTCCTCTATTCTCTAAAATAGAGATTCACAATCTCTATTTCTTTTAACCTTCTTCTACTTATAATCTCCAAATTTTATCCAAATCTTTATATTTCGTATTCAACTTAATTTACAACTATTTAACATATTTTACAAATTTAAAAATTATATACTAAATATAATTAAACGAACAATTGAGTCATTAGACTAGTAATTAATCGAGTTTAATTAAACGAGTTATTTGGTTGACCAAAAACGGCGACAAATAAAATATAAGGACTAAAATGCCCAAAAAACATAAAAAATATAAGCACCAAAAAATAAAAAAAGCCAGGGAAAGACAAGTCCGGCTATCCCAGCCTGGCAACCCCCAATCACATACAGTCATGTGATAGTTGCCTCTCTGTAAGAGGAGATGTGAGTTCTCTTTAGAAAATCATAGGGAAAGACATCTCTGAAACTTATCTCTATATGTGCAGTGAATCTCCAAATTTGGAGATTTACTGTAGCCATCTCCATGGCAAATAAAGATGACTTGAGATGGGCTGAGGGCATTTCCAATTTCTATTTTACAGCACAACTAGTCTAAAATACAATAAAGCATGTATCATTACTAAAAACTAGCCCATTAGCAATGGAAAATTTTCAACGAGGCACTTCCGTTGGAATTTTTGATGGAATCGTTAGAGGCTTCAGACATAAAATAAAATTGTCGGATGTCTGTTGGAAAATTTCTGACAGAAAGATAAATCCGTCAAAAATTCCTGACGGAATCACTTGTCCGTTGAAAATTTCTGATTGCTTCCTTGTTGTCGGAAAGTAATTTTCGCAGAGACTTCCAATGGACTTATGTTGTCGAAAAGTAATTTTCATAGAGACTTTCAATGGACTTTGTTGTCAAAATGTTCCGATGACATATGTTTTCGGTCGGAATTTTCGTAAAGACTGTTGATAAAGTCATACTTTCGTTGGAAATCTGCCTCTTATAAATATTTAATTCTCCTTTGTATTTCTTGAATTTTTTTCTCTCTCTATTCTACTAAATACTGTTATTGTTAATGAGCAAAGAAATCTTTTTTTTTTTTGATAAATTTGAAGGTATGGGCAATTTTCCCTATAGTCTTTCACCTTCCAATTTTGGTATCAGTTTTCATTCTTTTTTTGGCCTCTTAGCCTCCAACATTTCCCAACATCACTTTTTGTCCCCAACTTTTTAATTTTCACTATTAACCCTTATAAAAATGACTATTATACTATTTTTTTTTCACTATAAGGCCCCAACCTTTCAGTTTTTATATAATTTTGTCCTTATCCATTTTTAGGTATACAGGACCTTCAACCTTTTATTCATTGTCATGTTACATCCCAACCAACACCTTCAAGGCTTCAATCCCCAATCTTTTAATTACTATTGTTAATTTCTATTAAAAGTTTGAGAATTGAAGATCGGACTTTTTTGATTCATTACAGATCACGTAGCGTACATGGATTAGGGTGGATCAACCAAAAAAAAAAAAAAAACTGATTTTCTATTTAGAAAATTGAAAGCAAACATTAATGTCTTGATCCATTATGCGTATCGATACAATTTCATTCGCCAATTGCAAATTGTATTTATGTGCGACACGGATCAAGCCCGATCCAGTCTAAATTTGCCATGCTTCTTTTTGCTACCACCGGTGTACAATGATGTCATCTTTAGAAATTCCATCTTCCATTTGCAGACCTAAATTTGTGGGCCATATTTGGCGCACCACTGTAGAGTCCTCCAAAATACCATGTGGCTTTGGCTCACGACTGGGAATGACCTAAGGAAAGACAATTGTGCCAAGTCTTAGTGACGCACACTAAGCAACTAAGCTTTGATTATGCTTGTAACTTTTTTAGGTCAAACTTTAACTGGTTGACAATATCTCTTAAAGAAAAATGAAATCAGCCACTTACAAAGTCATCGAGACATCAAAAGAAGGAAAGATGCTTCCATATTTAAAAATAAAAAGTAAAAAAGAGAGAGACAAGAAGGAAAGGAAGTAAGTTGTCAGAAGTTTCTAACAAAAAGAAGACAATGAAATCATAGGAAAATGAGAAATTTATACCCATGAGTTACTATAACTAGAATTGTATTGAGTTGATCCCCCCCCCCCCCAAATACAACCAAATTTTATTTTTTTCTCATTTTTATCTATTTCTTATTTTACTTATTTTTAGCTCGATTAAAATACTAATCGTATTATAGTCTTTTTAAGTTAAAAAGTTTAGATTATATAAAAATGTGAGATTTAATATTAGAATTTTCAGATTTCAAAAGTCAATGTTAGATCACACAATACTAATATATGAAATATTGGGGTTATATAACACCAATTAGCTTTTAATTGCTTTCTTGCAATTGGAATTTATTACAATTAAGAAAAATGTTCTATACTAGCTAGAAACAAAATGGAAGAGTATAGATTTATCTAATTTGCATCATTACATTAATTTGCAGAAACATTTTCAAAATCCAGAGCTTTTGTATGGTGTTTATAGATAAACACACGTGTGTTTTAGTTGCGCAATGTGTACTGCCACACCGGGTGGGGTGGATATGCACATATATATGGCAATATTAATTTATTAATATGCCGTAAGAAAATGAAAATCAGATAAATAACATTATCCAAAGGAAAAGCATATCGACGTGTTGGGGTATTTTTCTTTTTCTTCATCTCATCCATATTAATTTCCTTCTATTTCTTTTTCAATTCTATCAACGCACGTATCTCACGCTGGCAGAGTTGATCTTTTCCTTTTTTATTTTTTTATTTTTTGATTTGAGATATTAAAAATAGATTGTATGGGAGGAGAATCGAACCTTTAACTTAGGGTTTGGAAGTAAGATAGGATGTTATTAGACCACATCGGTATTGGCGCATGGTAGAGTTGATTTTAACACATAATTGAATCAAAATTGTAAGGGCAAGCGGGTAACTCGAACTAAAGTACACAGGCAAGCGGTGTTTTTACGTCTAGAGCAAACCACCTAATTGATCACTTTTACTCACCTTTAATTGAACACATTATATATATTCAATTTAATTAAAGCGACTAAATATTAAAGGTCACTGTTGTTACCTAAAACTCGGACCTCTTAGCATCTCCCATATTCACTTCACTAAGTCCATGCCAAAAATAGAGTAGATACCAAACAACAATTGCACAAATTTTACTATAAATGAGGACAGCCTCGAAATTTAACATCTCCCACCTTCAGTTCACTAAGTCCATGCCAAAAATAGAGTAAATACCAACAAAAAAGGCACAAATTTTACTACAAATGAGGATAGCCTCGAAATTTAGTGTACCCAAGAGCCAAGAATATGATAGGCGATGCAATATAAATAGGCTAGATTCCTACGGAATAAATCATTCAATTTTTTCCAAAGATTCAAGAATCATAATAATACTAGAAAACCCAAAAACATGGTTTCTCAAAAGTTTAATTTGCTCGCATCGGCTCTGTTTTTGGCAACATTGGCCTCTGTTTTAAGCTATGGAGTTGCCGCGGATTTCTGTATCACAGCACAAGACAAGCAGCTCTGCAAGAGCATGGTTGGTCCGGCAAAGAACTGGCATGACGCCATGAAAAATGCCATAAAGCAAACGTTATTCTCCGCTAAGGATTTACACTCGAAGAGCGACACTATAGCATTACAAATACCTAATGAACCGAGAAAAGACGCCATCCAGAAAACATGCAAAGAGTACTCCAAGACAGCGGCGGAAATGCTTAAAGCAGGACAAAATGCTCTTGATGCGGGTGACAATGGCACGCTACGAACGAAATTAGACGATGCTATGAAAACAGAATGTTATGATCAATTTTCAGCAGCTGCTAAAACTCTTGTCCCTCTAGTTGATACGGCCAAACAATTAGTTGATAGTATCTCTGTTTGCCAAGTGCTGGCAGCACAAGAGGTTAAACCATAGATATCGAGAAATCATGATCAATAAATTGTCCCCAGATGTGGTTTACCTGAGGGTTGCTTATAATTTTGGAGTTTCTTTTTTTTTTTTTTTTTAAATTTGTTGGTAAGTTTTTAGGATGTCCCAACTGTTTTGGGTGAAAAATAAAGTTAAATTATTTATATCACTTCTCTTTTTACTGATTATTACACCACAATTTTCATTTTTTTCTCATTTCCGAAATAGGCCAAGATTAAATTATTTAAATAACCACAGATCTTACATACTTCTATTTTTTATACGTAAGTATACCACAAAATAAAAAATCTAATTATATTTTACATGGGTCCAAGTTTGATAACAACTGTAATTCATTTATTATCATTAAAAATCCTAAAAACACTTTTTTTGGTGCTGTGCTTGGGGTGTTTCATACTCTGATGTTAGATTTCCATATCACTAGTATAACGTGTATATAAAATATATATTATTGCACGTCCAGTTAACAAAATTATTATAGTTTTGTTAGATTGCATATGGTGTCTCTAGGCTATTTATATGCGTGTAGTGTCTTTGTTTAAAAAAAAAAAAGAATCAATGCAACACGCAACAACAGAGAAAAATATAAAGATTACCAAAATTGGAATTAAAATTAATATATCATTATTTATGTGTGTCAAGAGTATATTGTGTGTAGCGCGTCAAATGCGTGTCATCTGGCATGACACATCGCATTATGATGTGGCACGCCGGATGGCATGCATTTAACATGCCATATAAGCGTCTAGTAGTATTATACGGACAAACGTCTAGCATTAATGTGGTTTATTTATCATAAGTTCACTTAACTGGTGATGTAAATATGTTGGGTTGTGGCTAATAAACTTTGTGATCCAAATATAACCACTAGGGGGCTTTATTTATTAGACCTTGTCAAAGGGTCTAATTATTTAAATGACCTATCACTAATAAATTTAATGCTAAGTGACCCTTTCATTTAATTATAAGTAATATTGAAATTGCAAATGTCTAAAATATCCTTTTATGTAAAAATATTAAAATACCCTTTGAACTATATTGTTAGGGCAATTACCAAGCTTTCCAAATTTTACTGCGTTGATTGCTGTTGCTTTCCCTCCAACTTTGTTCTTCACTTTCTAGCATACCATCTCTCTTTTTGGCTCAAAAAACCACAAATTCATGCTATCACGATTGTTTATTGGTAATTGATGATTGTAGGCAAAGCAAATAAGTCCCAATATGCACATTTTTCAAAAACTTTTGGTACTTTTGGAAAAGAGTGAAGAGATGCGAAGAACTAAGCTATTAAGTAGATATTCTTACTGTTTTTGATGTACAGTCATTGTGGTTACCATGATTTTAATTTTCTTCTGATATAAAAACTCTAGCCATTATATATCTGTCATAAAGAATGTACAGTCGTGAAATACTATGCATAACGATACTACAGTCGTGAAATGGCTTTTGTTACTGTTTCTACTATATAATCGTTTTGATTCCTATGGTTTTCGTTCTGACATGCTATTAAAAGTGTAAATATAGTAAATTAAACATAACGACTGTTGAGTTATGGTGTACCATGCATAACGATACTGTAATCGTTATCTTTTTTTTCAACTTTTAGTTAAAATCTCACATGTTTCTCGTATATTGCAAATGAATAATCATTAATTTGTAAACATTTCTTTTTTTTTTTTTTTTGCAGTCATAGATACTAAGAGAATGATGTGGGTACAAATCTATCACTTTGTTCAGTTTGAAAATAATGATAAAGCTATATGAGTGTGAAAATATGAGGAGAATAGCAAAAAGAATATCAATATTATTTTCATTCCCTCTATCATTTCATATGTGAAGCTATACAAAATGGTTGAGGAGCTTATTAATGTGGATCCCAAACTATATGAAATAAAAATCATGGCTTATAATAAAGATAAAAAAAAAAGTCATGCCAAAAACACAAAAACGATACTTTAGTCATTTTACGCATCTCTCATTGTTTAGTGAGTTTAACTTTACATAGTTGTGTATTATATCCCTTCGAACAAATATTCATTGTAATCAACAGCTTACAGTGTGTTTAATAGCATGTCCTTTGAGTTTGGCACTTGGCTGGACCATTTTTTAGGTGTAAAAGAGACACAAGTCGCCAATCGTTCTTGATTTCAGAAAACGATACTTCAATAGGTTTATGCAACAGTTTCACAGGTGCATGTAAAACTTATTGCATCTAACACTCATTGTAATCAACACTCTCAGATGTATTCGAAAGGATTCTTAAGTATCCATCATTGTCTAATGCGTTTAACTTCACATAACTATATATCATATCTTTTCAGACAAACATTCATTGTAATTAACATCTTAATGTGTGTTTAAGAACATGTTCTTTGTGTTTGACACTCGGTTGGACCATTCATTAGGTGTATAGAACAACATGACTTAACAATCGTTCTTGATTTTGAAAAACATTACTTTAGTCAGTTTGTACATCGACTAGTATTTCAACAGTTGCATAGGCACAGAATGAATGAACTCTCGCTTAAGATTAAGAAAAAGAACACTTCAGTTGTGATATGCATCCATCAATATTCTTTGTAGATTCTTTTAAGCATTTTAGTGAATCACGAAAAAAGTGACGTTACCTCGTAACAAGAAGCATTTTAGGTATCGTCATCGTGTAAACTGTCTCTTCATCGAACTAAATGTGTTTAACTCAATTTATAAACAACTCCATTTATAAACCAATTTATTAACAGCTAGTTCATAAATAGTTAACAAACACATTGTTGTTTACTCCATGTAATAATTAGTATAACGATATATGTCTAGTCCGTATAGGTTAGTGTGGCCCTTTTAGAGATGCTCGCGTATGTAACAATTCCCTTAATAGAAGTTTCGTTTTCCATACTTGTCATTACTGAGGCTATTCGAATCTACTCATTATCTTATCTCTCATTACAAGGTAATATCTCCTTCAACGTGCCGAATTATGTGTCATGTTTCAAGCTCCTTAGCACATCATGATTGAATTCTCGTTTCTTCGTATCTAGTATTATTTTGGGTATTAGGCTTCCTTTAAACTGTACTCCTTTAAACGGTTTTCAAATCTCAGTTTCATTTTTGTTTCATGATATCTATTTAATTTAGTTCAAAAGACTGTGACAGTTAGCAAACAGTAAGAACAATCAATGAGCAAAACAACTATTGAATCATACCAAGAACCGTTTCTAGTATCGTTGTGACATTTCGTCGTCCTTTAAGTCATTTTTGTTTCGTTCCTCCCTATTTAGTATCGTTTTTGTTTCACTTCGATAGTCATTGAAGCAAAATACTCAATCGTGATACATACATGATAATGAAATATGTATCACGACTACCCATTTGAAAAAAGTAACTGTTAGCAAACATTAAGAGTAATCAATGGAGTCATACGACTGCTCAATCTGACACGAATGAACCAATGAGACATGTTGTGCTACAAATGAACAAATGAGACATGTATCATTCCTACCTGTTTCAAAAGACTTAAAATGTTAGTAAAAGCTAAGAGCGGTCAATAGAGTAAAACGACTACTCACTCGTGACAAATAAAAACTAACGAGACATATATCGTTACAACTTTTTTCAAAAGACTTACCGTTAGCATACATTAAGAGAAATCAATAGTAAAGACGACTATTCAGTCGTGACAAATATAAAATAACGAGATACGTATCGTTTCATTTTTTTCCAAAACTACTAAGTTTAAGCAAACATTAAGAACAATCAATGCTGCAAAACAACTGTTCAATCTTGACAAATACAAAATAATGAGATATATATTGGTGCATCAATTTTCCAAAAATTAACTACTAGAAAATAATAAGAACAGTCAATGGAGCAAAATGATTGGTCATCGTGATAAATACAAAATAACGAAGCATGTATCATTGCATCAATTATCTAAAAACTAACTTTAGCAAACATTAAGAGGTGTAAATAGAGCAAAAAGGCTGCTCACATGTGACAAATACAAAATAATGAGTCATGAATCGTTCCATTATTTTCCAAAAACTAAATGTTAGCAAACATTAAGAGTGACCAATGGAGTAAAACGACTGCTCAGTCTGACAAATACAAAATAATGATACATGTATCGTTACATCAATTATCCAAAAACACTGTTAGCAAACATTAAGAGCGGTCAATAGAGCAAAATGACGGCTCAGTCGTGACAGATAAAAAATAACGAGACATGTGTCATTGCATCAATTATGCAAAAACTAACTGTTAGCAAACATTAAGAGCGGTCAATAGAGCAAAACGACTATTCACTCGTGACACATACAAAATAATGAGACATGTATCGTTACGACCTATTTAAAAAGACAAATGGCTTTTTGAGTCAAGACACATACAATATAACAAAATATATATCATTCCCATAATTTTCAAAACACTAATTGCTAGTAAGCATTAAGAGCGGTCAATTGAGTAAAACAACTATTGACTCGTGACACATACAACATAACAAAACATGCATAGTTTTAACCTTTTTCAAAACGCTAACTATTAGTAAACGTTATGAGCAGTCAATCGATCAAAACGATTGTTGAGTCATGACATATATTACATAATGACACATGTATCATTTTAAATTTTTTCGAGACACTATGTGTTAGCAAATATTAGAAGCAGTCAACGGAGCAAAATGACTGTTGAGTCGTGACACGTACAATGTAATGAAACATGTATCCTTTCAGTCTTTTCAAAACACCAATTGTTAGCAAACATTAAGAGAGGTCAACAGAGCAAAATGACTATTGAGTCGTGACATATACAACATAATGAAACATGTATCATTCTAACCTTTTTCAAAACACTAATGTTAGCAAACATAAGGAGCAATCAACAAAGCTAAATGATTGTTGAGTCGTGATACATATAACATAACGAATGATACATCCTTATCTTGTGATAACTAGAAATCACATATTTTCTCTCAAAATTCTTCTTTCATTTTGTCCATTTCACATATTTAAAGAACTTGAGCGTTAGCAAACACCTCCAAGTGTTTAAGGATTGTTTAATCGTGATGTATACATATAATGAATCATGCATCATTAATCCCTTATTCATTTGAAATCATAGATTTTCTCCTCAAAATCGTTCTTTAATGATGTATTCATCATGTGAGAGTTAGCAAAAACCTTCAAGTGTCAAAAGAATTATAATAACTATTGAACGCATTAAAAAGAAAAAAAAAAAGAGCCATGTGTCATTTGCCCTTATTCGCTAGAAATTACAACATTTTTTCCTAAAATTCTTCTATCATTTCACACATTTAAAGAACTTAAGGGTTTGCAAACCCCTCTAGGTGAGAAAAGACTATAATGACTCTTCAGTCGTGACGCATATAAATGACGAACGATTTATTGTTGTCCATTTTCGCCAAAAATCACTAATTTTTTCCTAAATTTCTTCTTGCATTATGTACAGTTCAGTCGTTTTAAAGAATTTTTTAGTGTTAATACCTCCAACGGTTCAAATAACGACTGTTCAATCGTGATCATACAAAAAATAAACTATGTATTGTTACCCTTGTTAGCAAAAAATAACAGATTTTCTTCTAAAATTCATATTTCATTATGTATATTTCCTTATTTTTAAAGAACCTGAGTGTTAACAAATACTTTTAAATGTTAAATGAGCATAATGACAGTTCTATCATAATGCATGCATAAAAATGAAACTTGTATTCATAGCTAAACAGATGATCCATGCATCAGGGCAACCTCTCTAATTAATAATACATAAGCAAACGGTATGAAAGCTACAATATTGTAGACAATTTTTGTGCTAGAAAGATAAATTATACATCAAGGAAAACGGCAACTGTCATTAAGAGTACAACACAACAATTAAATTTCACCACAAAGGATTTTGAGTTTGAAATTCCACCACAAGGGATGAAAGGATTCTGAGTCTGAAAATGAGTTTGTAGCATTCCAATCAGGACACTTTTTGCTTCTAGCATGTTTACTTGAATTTTCACTTCAACACCATCCTCAGTCCCAGCAGCTAATCGTGCAATCCCTTTATTTTTTTCTTTTGTTTTTTTTTTTTAAAGAGAAATCATATATACATTACCAAAAGATGGTACCCAACAAAAGGGAGATACCTCCCAATTAGCATCGCAAGGGACTACAGAAGGAAAAAAGGAAACAAAGCATAATCAAAACAAAAGATAAGAACACGCAGGTGAAAAATGGAAAAAGACAGACGATACGCAAACGAACCTGAATCTTCAGTATTGGAAGATCAGCACACCCAGACAGAATCTCCATAAAGAGACCCGCTCTAAGCCAAATCCTTGCTGCTTCAATTTCATCTGTGCTCACCTCCACCACCAATCCAGCATCAAAATTAATGTGGGTCGAAATATTCTGCAACTTGAATCTAGAGACATTGTTCCATGATCATGACAGTGGTAACACTAAAAGGATATCTCACTGGGTGGAAATTCAAACTAATGGAAGGAAATTCAATGGTTTTATTGCTGTAGTTTGCACTGAATTTGCTTGATTCCGCTTGATTTGAAATGGTTTTTATTGGTTTATTGATTAAGAATGATTGCTTCTCTTAAAGAGAGAAACTTTCAGTGCCCAGCACAAAGGGAACGAACTTCTACGCCACGGGAACTGATCGGCCGACCTGCTCCTACCGCTACTTTCGGACGATGCACGCAATCGCCTTGCAGCGGCAAAGGTGGGATGAAGAAATGAAAATGACGGTGCCAAACCAATATCTCATGTGAGGATATATTAGTAATTTGCCCATTTTATATGATTTTGGACTAAGTTTTAGAAACGTTTTTTAGGTCAAAGGTCACTCAAACAATTTCAGCATTATAAAGGTCAGTTCGGCAAATTTCGCTAACCACTATTTCCTTTTTCAATATAAATATATATGGTCTCCAGAAATTAGGCAACCATTTTCTAAATTTTTTATAAACACATAATATTGGAATAAAACAACTTGATAAAGATAATTTTGAACAAACCGAAGAATATGTACTGATGATTAGTGTCATTCGTCACTGGTAGCGACCATTGCTATTATTAGATAGTATTAAATAGTAAGTTCGATTTAATAAATTACATGTCTTCATATTTAATTATACTTATCAACTTTTATCCAAAAAAAAAAAAAAGAAATTTATACTTAATGACAATACAGTTCCACATGGAATGATAATTATCACCGGTGATGAATAGCATTATTCTATACTAATTGCAAGCCTTTTAATTTTAAATGGACAAATCCAATAAGGGGCATGAGCAAATTTTGCAATTTGACACTTTGATTTGGGTTGATAGGTACCAGTCATAAGCAAAACAAGACGATTCAACTTCACTTTTTTAATGTGACGTGTAATGGATTTCGTTTTTCTGAGATTGTTTAGGCCTCCAATCAAAGTTTTTTCTTTGTTTCGAGGTTGAATTAATTATTTTTCGTATTGGTTCTTTACCCCCACCCCCAAGCTTGTTTAGGGTAATTCAAGTGCTATTGTATAATTTTAGCCGTCGTTATCATTTCTGTTTTTTTTTTTTGGTACAAAGAGGGATGAGAGAGAGAGATGGTGGGGATTCAAACCCAGGTAATCTCGATAAACGGTTAGGCCGTTAACCACGTAAGCTAGCCCCTTGATCTTTTGCCGTCGTTATCATGAATGAATTATTCAAATTTTCTTGATATTTTCTTTCATTTTTCTTTTTGGTGGTTTCCAGTTTTCATTATTTTTTGAGGTTTTCACTCGAATTCCTTGTTTAATTCTATGTTAACAATTGGATATATAAATTAACCATGAAAATATATACACTCATACCTATTGTACGACATATTATTATTTGTTATTCATACGTAGACATGTCACACGTGACCTCTTATTACTAGTGTCAATTGATTTGTCAGTAGTAGTATAATATATCATGAGTTTGGTTCAATAATACTATCAAGAATGAATCTTAATGAGTTACTACCTCTATCCCACAAAAATGGTCCAATTCTAATTTTCAAAATTATTAAGAAAAATACAACTAACAGTGTTGGTAAGGTAAAATTTAAAGTTATTTCTCTAATATACATCCTTTCATTTATTAAATATTGCACTTTAGCCATCACTATTTTATCGATTACAAAGCAAATTAAATAGGGGCATTAAAAATTAATATTCTAACTACTTTTTTTAATAGAAAAGTGGACTATTTGTGTAGGATAGGGGTAGTAATTAAAAGAAAGGATTAATGAGTAGGAACTCAATGAAAACATCTGTAGGACGAGTATATGGTATTTTATTATAACATCATTAGATGGCTTTACATTTTAAATGGGCTAATTAAAAATAACAAACAATCCCCCTTAGAGCATTATTAGTGTAGGAGAAAAAATGTAGGGGAAAAGAAGGGGTGATATTCTCTGAATGAGAGGTGAAATTTGGACTCTCTTTTACATTTTTCAATCTAAATAAGTTTTTCCACATTCAACACCCCTCAATATTATTTAGGCATAGTGGAAGATGAGGGAAACCCGAATAAAGATTTCCTCCAACACTACTCATATTCTCATTGGTATGTTTTAGTTGTTGGTTCTATAGGGCTCACTTCCACGTCGCCAGGTACGCCATAAAGGTACCATTTGCTGATATTAGAATGAAATTGTGGACCTCAAATATGAGCGCACGGGCTGAGGGTGATTTTAAAGCATCTCCAATGATATATCCATTGAAGAAGCTTTTGTTATATCTTATATCAACTAAAAAAGCTGATGTTGTATGAAAAAAATACAAAGGATAAGTACCATATATCAAAGAGTTTTATTCTAACGCCATACATATGGAAAAATACTATAGACATGGTCTCTTTACCCATTTTCATTATTTTACTATTTCTCTCTTTTATAACTAACCTAAGCTATTGTTCAAAAGCGACATGTCCCATTACTTTTACAATTACAATTCACATCCTTCATCAAGGGATTTTTTTTATTCTATTTCCAATTTTATGTGACAGGTGGACTACAATAGAAAAGTGTCATTGGAAATGCCCTTAACATTGAGAAAATCTCCAGTGCGCTGTAAGAGCACTGAACTCTATGTTCTAGACTAATAAAAAACTAACATATGGGTTTTGGGGTTTTAATTTGTTATTTAATTTGAGCTCAACATCTATATGTGAATTCTTAATTGGTCAAGTTCACTAGGTGCTTAGTGCTCCTGAAACATTGAAATGTTTTCCCTTAACATTGGCTTTCTTTAGTCTTGACTTTGAGATAATATATGATATAAATAAGAATTTAATTTTTTTAATCAGTGTTCACTGTTCAGTACTAATTGTCTATCTATCCCACTAAACATCAAATTACATATTTTATTTGATCATAAAATAAATTTTTAGATATATTTCGTTTTATTTGTAATTTTTGGTTGGGTTTTATTTTTATATATTTAACTTTTCAGAATTTTTACTAAAAAAAGGAAAAAAATTGAGTGCATTTATAAATGTAAAAGGCTTTAAATTATGAAGTTTGACTTTCATGCGAAAATCTCAAAGCTGGCTACAGGTCTCTCCATAAATACACTATGAAAATCATGATTTCAACTTGCACAACTTCAAATACAAAAATCTAATATGCAATTTTATTCGCAAGTTTTTGAGAACTCTAATTGTCACCCAAAAACAGAAAAAGTTATCACCAAAATGTAAATTTTGAAAAAGAAAGGGTTAATTTCACAAATCGTCTCCAACTTTTAGGTTAAGAATCGGTTTCGTACTCAACCTTTTTTAAGACACCCCACAGCCTCAACCTTTGATAAATACACACAAATCGTCCCTATTTTTACTTTTATTTCATTTTAAAAAAAAGTTTAAAAATAATAAAAAAACTAAAAAACCGACCCAACCCATCGCCACCCCTACCCACCCCATCTCAAGTATCTCTCCCCTCCCGCAATTTCGGTGGCCAGAATGGACCGTTCTGACGGCCCAAAAGGGGCGGTTAATCACGCCCATTTTGCTGCCGGGAATGGTAGTAAAATGGGGGAATTCACCCACCATTTGTGCTGTCATTCTGGTAGCACAAATGCTGCTGGAATGGCAGTGATTTTGCTACCATTTTCGGCAGCATTTCTTTCCAAAATGGGGGTTGACTCCCCTCATTTTGCTGCCGGCAATGACAGCAAAATAAGGGGGGGTTCACCCCCCATTTGTGCGACTAGAAAATGGCAGCAAAACGGAAGCATTGCTGTTGTTTTCTGGCAGCACAAATCCTGCCAGAAATAGCAGTCATTTTGCTATCATTTTCGATAGCATTTCTCTCAAAAATGCAGAGTGAATCCCACCATTTTGTTGCCAGCAGCATTTGTGCTGCCAAAAAACGGCAGCATTCCAGCAAAATAGGAGAGGATTGCCGCTGTTTTCTGACAGCACAAATGGGGGTGAACCTCTCCCCCCTATTTTCACCCCCCATTTGTGCTGCCACTTCCGACAGCAAAATGGGGGGAATTCACCCCATTTGTGCCGTCAGAATGGACTGCTAGAGAGGGGAGGGGGCGTGGGGTGGGGTGTGTTGGTTTTTAATTTTTTATTAGTTTTTAAACCTTTAAAATTTAAAATGTCTCAGGGGTATAATCGTTTTTCTATTAAAAATTTTTGTGGAATAGTCTAAAAAGCGACGATTTGTGAGTATTTTTCAAAGGTTAAGGGCTGTGGTGTGTCTTAATAAAGGTTAGAGACGAAACCGATTCCTAACCTAAAGGTTGGGGACGATTGTGAAATTAACCTAAAAAGAATTGAGTAGTAAAATTGAGTAAAATGACTAATAAAATAATTAGATCGGAAGCTGAAAAGAATACTAAACACATGAGCTAATCTTTGTGATGATAGATAAGTTCCACATACCTGAAGAATTATGTGAGCTTATATTGGTTTTGGTTTTTCACCTATATTTTAGTTCAAATATTGTTTCTGTTTAAATATAAATTTATGAGTAATTCTATAGAGATATGAAAAAATGACATTAATAAGTGACGTTTTCACATGACATATATTCAATGGGTGATTATCACATGCCTACTTTTTATCATCTAATACAAGAGTGTCATATATACAATGTCACTTATTTATGTCTCATTTTTATATCTCCTTATAATTTTTGTAAAGTTATCGGTGGCTACCTTATCGGTGTCATATATACAATGTCACTTATTTATGTTCCATTTTAATATCTCCCTATAATGTTTGTAAACGTATTGGTGGCTATTTTAACGTATAAATTATCTGTAGCTATTTTAATGGAGAAAACGTAAGTCCGTTCAATGTTTTTTAATCATAACATAATAATACATGTAAATTCAAAATGTCTGGCCATTAAATACCACCAAACAAAAAGGTAAAATAATTATTTTTCATTATCTAAATTTGGACTTTTTTTTGAGAAAAACTTTTCATTCAGTCACCCCCTCCCAACCCAAGTTGAGATAAAAAGGGGTATACAGTCAATTCAAAATGAGTCAGATGGCAAATTAGCTGCATTAGAAGCAAGCTCGTGGGCTATCCCATTCCGATTTCTAGGAATGCAACAGCAAGCTCGCTCTCCACAATTAAGCCCCGAACCTCCTCAATGATAAGCGCTTCTGGTGCTAACAGTTCCTGTTTCTTCAGACTCTGGACGACCCTTAGTGCATCTGTTTCCACTCGTGCAATCTCCAATCCATTGTCTCGCGCAAATTTCAGCCCACGAGTGATGGGTGCTTCTGTAGCTAAAGAATCCATCGTGCCACGTCGTCTACATGCAAAAGCACCATGAATCACTCCATCTAGATTTGGACCATAATAACAGAGATAAAATATGAATTTATAATAAGGGAAAGTAATCACTTTTTTAAAAGTGATAAAGTAATCATTTTAATCCTTACTAGCCAACGGTCCTGCTACGGAGCTTTATCTATCTTTTGATAAGGAGTCTTATCGCTCATGTGATGGAAATCTAACAAAAACGGCCCCACCAACAGAGAGGGCTGCTTTTATTAGATTTTCACTATGTAAGTGATCTATCTCATTATCAGAGTCTTATATATTTCCTTAGTAACTTTCTACTAGTCAAACCGCCCGTGCATTGCACCGGTGAAAAAACTAACATATATTATTAGATATTTAAATATAAATATGTAATATTCATATCCTCGTAGAAAATATAAAAATACAAGTATATATTAATTGAATCAATAAACTCAGCAGACTTAGTAATCGTAAAGTTCAAGATTGTTTAAAAGAGAACATACATTCTTATATATAATCATTCTTAGATATATACAATAATAGAAAAAAACATGTTACCCGCCTCATTTTAAAAAATTCTAATAAAATTAACAAATTCAAAAAAATGTAAAATGCATTAAAAAATTCAAATAACATTAAACTCACTAATACACACGGTAGAGATGGTGAATTAACGAATTATGATGGATTAGAATTTATTTTAAAATTGAAATTTCAGATTTGATATTTTAATTTGTTAGTAAAAAAGATTAACAAATAAAACAAATGGGTAAAATAGATAAGGTTATTTTGTTAAACCCAATAATCGCAGATTCAAGTCTTCTCTGAGCTCTTTCACAAAATGTTTTATTAAAAAGAAAAAGAACAGTTACCTTAATCTATATTAACTATATTAACAATTTTTTGTGAGACGGAGGTAGTATTAAATAAGTCAAAGGGCATATTAGAAAATATATATTAAATTGTACATTTCAATAATATTAAATGATATTTTCTTAATCTATATGAAAAATGAAAGGGGAATATCTTTTTGAGACGGAGGGAGTAATGATGTTCATATAAATAAATTAACACTTAATTCGTTTAATTCAAGTAATAATGCACCATATTTAATGGGATGAAGAAATGTTTTTTTTGCTTACTTAATTAGCTACGAGCAATTTTAGGAATTTGAAAGAAATGTAAGGGCAAAAAGTGAAATCAAAATCTTTTCCCTCGTTCATTCTCTTATATATTAGTAAAGATAGTAGCAATTTAAATTATGATGGCATATGATATCACTTTTTAAAATATTAATGGCATTTGAGATAATTAAGTCGATAGTTTTCAAGTTTCATTTTTTCTTTCTTCGTGCAATTACTTATTGACTACTGAATTTCATGTCATATATACTAATTAAAAATATGAATATTAGTGAAAGCCAGTTTTCTATAAATCTAAATACACTATAAGAAAAAGCGCTAGCACCGACGGCGTCGGTAATAGTGAATTTCCGTCAGAGATTTGGGTTACTGACGAAAAATGATGGTCGGAAAAGGCCGTCGGTGATCACTGATGGCTAATTTGTGTCCGTTGGTGAATTCCGATGGCCTGAGAATGCCATCGGTAATTTCCGACGGAACACGTAATTTCCGACAGAAGAGTCTTCCGTCGAAAATTACCGATGGACCCATAAATAGTGAAAAAATTGTTTTTAAACTCAGTTGAGAACCTGACCCGATAACCCAGCCCGCTGTGCTATCCGCGTATGTGCCCGACCCAATTGTACGATAAATCAAAGTTATCCCACCTTTTGCCTCAAATGGGATTCGAACCACTAACCACCGAGTTGGGCAGCAAAGTCCCCACCATTAGACCACTCTTGCTTTTCGTTACTTGTGTTGTATCCTAATATATTTAATATATATTCACATAGTTTTTGCAATTTTAAAAATAAGTAATTTTTTTTCGAAATCAAAATATAAAGTGTGTGTGTATATATATATATATGTACATATATAAGATTAGATAAAATACTTTTACACTATGCATTATTTCTCTATACTTATCACTTTAAGTTTTTGCACATATAAATTTTATAAGTTTTATATTATAACTTAGTTAAATTTTTATAGTCATTTACAAGTTGTAAATTTCAAAAATTATCATTTTAACAGTATATTCAAATTTTGTGCGACAGTGACTAAGATACTTAAATTTTCATATATGTGTTCTTAAATTTTCATACATGTGATCTGTTTCAAAAAAAAAAAAAAAACTTATATCAAAATATTTTATGTATCAATGTAAGATATATAAAATATAAATCATATAGTAATTTTAAAGAACAAATTACAAACCATTAAATTTCTCAAATTTTTAGCATGCGCATATTCATCATATTACATATTAAAATGATATATTACTACTACAAATTATTGCATTTTTTGGTCAAAAAATTGTTAAAGATTTCAAACAGTGTAAAAATTAGTCAAAGATTACCGACAGCATGGATAACCGTCGGTACTTATCATTGAAAATCATAGTCCGTTGATAATTACTGACGGTATTGACAGCCGTCAATGATTACCGACGGCGTAATCCGATTATCGGTAATTACCGGCGAATGGGTTTGCCGTCAGCATTTACTGACGGATCTAAGATATCCATTGGTGAATACCGACAAAGAGGTCAACCGTCGGAAATCACCGACCGTGTGCATTGTCGTCGATGATTTCCGATGGTTTTGCTTGACGTTGGAAATCACCAACGGTTTTAGTGTTTCCGTCGGGATGACTGACGGAAATTTGCCGTTGGTGAATATCCGTTGGTACTAGCGATATTTCTTGTAGTGAAAGGGCTCCATAAAGAAACCGGTTTACCAATTACAAGTCATCTCATATATATATATATATATAATTACATGTGTTTCCAGGAAACAACATGTAATTTTCTGACTTGTATATTTGTGATTCATAGTCAGCTTCATATTATGAAACTTTATTTTTCATTTCATAGAAAACACACATGCAAAGGGGACTTGATTGTTTCTCTTATCAAATATCGAACCAAATTGTCCATTTAAAATGAGTTATGTTATTTATCTGGAGTGGAGATCGATTTTCAGTCTAGTCAGTATCACTATATTGGGTGATGGATGGAGATGTATAAATATATAGAAGTATAAATTTATTTGACAACTAGTCTAAATAAATAACATTATCTATTTAAAATCAGCCTTCAAATCTTAATATATTGTATTTATAAGAATTTTATTTTGCCTGTACGTGCATATGTAGCACACATTTGAACTACAAGCACTCTAATATATGGATTGGATATGTGCCACGCATACACACGGGCACAATAACATGCACACGTGCAGGTAAAATAAATTTTTTATGGTATTTAAGCTCTAATGAGCAACCAAAAATGATTAATGAGTATACAAGAATTTTCCAACACTCACGTTGAGTGCAGTTTTGGAGCCCAAGTAACCATGTGGTATGTGATGCACCCACATGGTATTTAATTATGTGTGACGTGTATTACATGCATCCATGTGAGCTAATGGGTGCCATTATGGCACCTAACAGGGACGGATCTATTAATGGCCTGGACCGATCCAGCCATGGGACTGTAGCTCGGTGATCCATTGTTTTTTTCAGTTGAAGCCAGGGGTGAAGCTAGGTAAGGCGGAGTGAGGGAACACTGAACCTTGGGAGAGATTTTTGGGGTCTGAACTTGGAGGATTAAAATTTTGAGCCGCCATAGATGAAGGCTGAAAAAAGCAGAGAAAATGGGCGAGCAAGGTAAGAAGATGATGTTGGGAAAGAAGAAATTTTGTGCAATTTCCAAATTACCTTACCTTTGTATTCATTAATTAAAATATTGCTTTTATGGCCCATGAAAACCGGATCTTTGATGCTTTAAATTTTAAATGTTTATCTTTTCTTTTATTTATTTATTTCATGTCAAAGTGTTCACTCAAACCAATAAGGTTGTTGCCGTTAAAAAAAAAAAAAAGTTATGGTTATGAATGAATTAGTATTAAGAAAAGCCGTTTCTTTTATAAAATTTTCTATGTAACAACTTATTACTGTAGTATTGTTTCAAAAAAAAAAAACTTATAAATGCACTAATTAATGAGGCAAAATGTGAAAAACATTTTTTTATTCTTTGTGTATGAATAGATAAATGGTATTTAAAGTTATTATATATAGTTGTGATGTGTTTATTTGGGAGAATATTATCATATTTCATATTTGATTTAAGCTAATTTATAAAGAAGACTATGTCGGACTTTTTTTTTAAAATTTTTATGTATTTTAATATTTTTAATGTAATTTCATTTTCAAAAATTTATACTATAAAAAAAATTCAGGAGTGCTGTACCTCCGGTGCTCCGCCCCTTTCCAACCCCAGCATGCTTTTTCTCTAAATTCAGCTCAGCTCTCTCCAAATTCCTTGGTCCGTCCCTTGCACCTAATATGGCTTTTCAAAAATTTTTATATGAGTAAGAGAATTCAAGTCAAAGTAAAATATCTTAAGTGATGAAATAGACAGAAAGAAAAATTGAGTGGAGAGAGAGAGAGAGATAAAGAAAAATTCAAAAATAATAATAAAATAATAGTATAAAAAGATGAAGAAAAATGTAGATATATAACATAACACTTCACATGTCGAAGAAAAAGTATTAAAAAAAGTCAGGTAAAAGAGATTAAAGTAATTAAAAAAAGGAAAATTAAAAGGAAATAGGAAACATATAGGACCCATCAATTTTTTCATGTGTATCTCTCTCATATTGAACATTGAGTCAAGACATACATGTCACCTTGACTTTGCATTGAAGTTAATGTGTTAAGAGTCAAATGAGAGTCAAGTTCAGTCACTTTGCATCATTTAGGTTCATTTGATTGGAGGGTGAAAAAGGAATTGTAATTTGTTTTCCAAGGAAAATATTTCCCTACTTCCTCCATGGAAACTCATTTTCCTTGATTTCAAGGAAAATCTTCACTTTTTGACCTAAGATGGAAAGTAATTTTCATGGAAAATAAAATTGTATTTGATTAGAGCAAGAAAATTTAAGTGGAAAATAATATTTTCCAATGTGCAATCAAACATACCATGATTGTATTTTCTTTACACCATATCACATATTGATGAATTTTTTAGTCTCTTACCATTAAAGTCTAACATGTGATTCAATTAATCGAGTAGATCAGGATTTGAATGCCCCCCCTCCCCAACCCGAACCCAAAAACTCAAACAATGTAGGAATTTTGGAGTGTAAAATGCTATTCTTTTTATTTATTTATTTGCTTGTTTTTTTTGGGGGGGGGGGGGTTTAAATGAGGAGCCACCATCTTGTAAGGGAAATTAAATGACGAATCAAACATTGATTAATATGTTAATTAAGAGCATAAAACTTCTTGTCTACTTCTTTGGAGTGTAAAATGCTATTCTTTTAAAATGAGGAGCCACCATCTTGTAAGGGAAATGAAAGGATGAACCAAACATTGATTAATATGTCAATTAAGAGCATAAAACTGGTTGTATTAATAACTTTTAAAGATGAATCTCCAAAGCTTATATGAGAATGAGCACATCCCATTGATACATTATCCCGTTTACCGTGGGTTCTACATTTAAAATAGACTAATAAAAAAATATAATTTCTTCCAAATTAGTAAATTCTTTTTATAGAAACAGCGATGTGGAACCCAAAGTTGTAAAAAACGAAAGAAATCATATGTGATTTCATGAAATGCATATAGTTTCTTGTACTTTTACAGTTATTAAGTGGTCTGCTTAATAGAACTCGCATTATTTCTATAGAAAAGTTGTCCATCAATACAAGTTAGTAGTCGCTAAGAATTAAGTGGTTTAGTGACATCTAAGTGAGTTTCTACACCCTAAGGTTTGGGTTCAATTCCCCTTCTTGTCATTTCCCTATTACATAAAAATAAATTAAAAATAAAAAAATACATATATTACTCGTGTTTGTATCTACGATTTGTACTTTATAACGTACAATGACTTGCACTAAATTGAGACCAAGAGAGTGTTAGAAATTGTAGACAATATGCACAGAGCAATAAAAGTTACAATTTCTATACTAGAATCAAACTTTCTCTTAAATAGAATTCATGATCAGAAAATTACTTAGAACGAAGCAGCAAATTTGATGGTAGATCTGATCACAGCACAATTATTCAAGCGTCCAGTCTCTAACAATAATCCACACAGTAAGGACAATCTAAGAACATGTACTATTTGTAGTGGGGGATTAGGATTTCTGTTTTATCTTGTGCTAGCAAGTTAATACAGAATATGAGTGTAAATGTCATAGTAACCCGAGACCCTAAAGCACTCTATTTATAGATTTTTTATGACACCATAGCACAACTCTAATCAGATTAGAATTTTAGTACCCGCGTATATAGTCTGACTCAATTAATCTTATTAATTAAATGATTCGTCATGTACAGACTCGGTTCAATAATTAAGCCTTATAGACTAATTCCAACATAGGGAATATTCGTTTTCTTTTTTCTTTTTTCTTTTTTTTGGAAAGGGAAGATTTCTCTCTTTTAAAAGTGTAGTGACCTATCCATGAGTTACTTACTCTGATACTTGAAAGGTCCCGGCCGTGAGCTGCACTTGCTTTCTTCTCTTTGTCAAGGGTTTTATGTGTTATTATTTTATGTCTGTAATAAATCTACTTGTAATGCCCCAGTCTAAGATTTAGATAAGGTCCAACATAGGTTCTATTCTGTTAATATTCCGAAAAGCATAGGCATGTCCATGCCCAATTTGTCCATTTCATAAGTTAGTTCATCAATTTGATTATTATTTTAATTTCAATTATTTTTTTCCTTTTTCGTCTTTTTATTGATTCATAATTCGACCTAATTTTGAAAGGTCAAATGAAACCTAAATAAACAGTTCTTGGTGTCTATACGAAGCTCTTGAAGAGTATTTATCATAGCACCTTGAAAACTCCAAAATCATTAACAATAAGAAAAGTTAAATATTTTAAAGCGAACGACTAAAGTCGTCTATTACAAATATTTGTTGGGCGGGTCCAGCCCATGATGATACCCAACTTAAACACAAGATAAAAATTAGAGGATGAATTAAATAATTTGACTGAATAAAAATTAAAAGCCTTAAGTGACACAAAATCTTAAGCCAAATTGAATTTGGTTTTGTTCACTATATATATATATATATGTTTAGGATGGATGAGTGGATGCGGCCAGAAAAAAAAAAAAGAAAACACGGAAACGAAAAAGGTGCACACAGGAAAAAGGCAGGAAACCGGAAAAGACACGAAAAAGGCAGTGAAAATTGCGCATGGAATTTCACACACGGAAATTGAGAGGATTGGGAAAAAGGAAAAGTCAGCTTCTTTGTTTATCGCTTGGAACGAGTTTTTTGACGTTTGATTTGGTATTCGTCTTCTTTAAGCGGTGGTTTCTCTAAGTTAATTCTTGAAACGGGTTAGGTGATATTTTCCTCATCTCTTATTATTGATTATTGGGTTACACCTATATTGTTAGATGAGTTATTTGTGGTGCCAAGAATATTGTTCTTGACGATGTTGTGTGATTGTGGTAGTGTGTGATTATCTCTTGATTTAGGGCAATAATCTTGAGAGGATAAACATTGTATTCCTATTATTATTTAGTGATAGTGGAGTCGTCGGTTTGCCCCGTCGATTTTCCCTTCTCATTGGAGGATTTTACGACGTTAAATAATTCTTGGTGTTATTTATGTTTCCACACATATATTATTGTTTGATATATTAATGACCTATTTTAATCACACGGGTTTAGGAAAATTGATTAAATTCCCAACAGTGGTATCAGAGAGACATGTTAGTATGGTTTAAAATGGATGACCCAGTTGGTAGTGCTCTGATCAGGCTTACCAATCACAATTGAGTGACATGGAAACCTAGGATTGAGGATATCCTTTACTGTAAGGATTTGCATGATCCTATTGATGATGATGATGATTCTAAACCGGAAGATATGGAAGATAGGGATTGACAGAAACTGCACAGGAAAACTATTGGGACAATAAGGCAGTGGTGGATAATAGTGTTTTTCATCATGTGGCACAGGAGACATATGCAAATAAATTGTGGACTAAATTGGAGTCTATGTTTGAGAAGAAAACTGCAGCGAGAAAGTCCTTTCTGATCAGTGACTTAGTCAACATGAAATATAAGGACGGTACGAGTGTGACAGAGCACTTGAATAATTTTCAGAATATTGTGAATAAGTTGGTGACAATGGGAATGACTCTAGAGGATGAATTGAAAGCATTATTGCTTTTGAGTTCTTTGCCAGACAGTTGGGAGATATTTGTTGTGACAATAAGTAACTCTGCTTCACATGGTGTGTTATCTATGGATTCTGTGAAGAACAGTATACATAATGAGTAAATCAGGAGGAAATCTTCAGGTTTGCATATGGGTTCAAATAATGCATTGGCTCTTGTTTTAGATGATCACAGATAAAGAAGCAAGAATAAAGGGTAAAGGCGTCACATCAAGTCTAGAGGCAGGTTAAAGTCAAAAGATAAGAAGACTTGTTATCACTGCGGTAAAGAGGGTTATTACAAAAGAAACTGTAGAATTTGGTTGAGAGAGCAGAAGGAGAGTAATAATCAGAAGAAAGAGGATGAAAATACTGTAGGTGTGGTGATTAGTGATGTAATCACTTGCGGAGTGGGTCAATGTCTGCATGTTGGAGACCCTCTTACTGAGTGGCATGTTGACAGTGGTGCTTCATACCATGTTTGCAGAAATATTGAATTGTTTACTACATACATAGCAGGTGATTATGGCCAGTCAAATATGGCTAACTCTTCACATTCCAAAATCATAGGGATCGGTGATATTCACCTAGAGACAAATATGGGAAACATCCTAATTCTGAAGGATGTGAGGCATATTCCTGACATGTGGTTTAATCTGCTTGCAATAAATCTCTCGATCGAATCGGGTATTTCAGTACTTTTGGTTACAGAAGTGGAGGTTATCAAAGGGATCTATAGTCGTTGCCAGTGGAAAGCTTTGTTGCACGCAATACAAGACTTATGTAAAGTCTTGTAAGACTGAGGTAAATACAGTTGAAGATCCTTCTCCTGATCTGTGGTATAAGAGGCTTGGACACATGAGTGAAAAAAGTTTGCAGGTTCTGGCTAAGAAGGCTGTTATCTCTTTAGCCAATGGTACGTCCCTAGACCGATGTGATCTTTG
>CAVNYN010214089.1:0-12134 GCA_963692815.1 Nyctanthes arbor-tristis | reverse complement strand
ATATATATATATATATATATTCTATCATGAGCCCTGCATTATTGAATAATAACTTGGTGATAGTTATGCTTTGGTTTCCTGATGTACGTACTTGGAAAACTTGGTGCTAACAGAGCTTATGAGATGAAAATGCAACTTATAGCCAATGCAGCCATACTTGTTAGGTTCCCTGCTAATGCCGAAAATAATTTAGACCTTTTAAGTTGTAAACTCAATTGATTTCTAAGTTGCACTAAAAAAGCACAAATCAATTTATTAGTTCAATCTAGCAGTTTCGGAATGATAAAATTCGTACTTGTTCTTAATTAAACCAATTTGTAAGTTTTCATCTCATGTCAAACTTGAACACTTAAAAGTTTCGTTCGCAAAGATGCATATTTACTTCAAATCAAACTAAGCCCTAAATTCAGGGGAAAAAATTCAGGTATTCTAAGAGTACTCTAATAGGATATTTTAGATCAATAATGAACCCACGTGTGGCTTCCTAGACTCCATTTTTGAGACCTGAACCGATGTGTTGGTTTCTAATTGGTCTAGAGTACCCTATTAAGACAATATGCACTCTAATTAATAGTATGATTGAATGATTGTATAGCGTTAAGCAGTATAAAGCATAAGAAGAAGCTAATTATGCTATCACAAGCACCGCATTGAGTGACACGGTGCTAATTATGACCTGGTTACCTGATGTAATTGGAAAACATGGTGCTAACGGAGCTGAGACTGGAATGCAACTTGTAGCCAATGCAGTCATACTTGTTCGGTTCCCTGATAATGTCAAAAACAACAATTTAGACCCTGAAAACTGAATTGATCTGGGAAAACATAACACTAAAAAAGCACAAGTCAATTAAATAGTTCAATCAAGTAGTTTCCCAATGATAAAATTCCTCGCATACTTGCTTTGAATTAAACTAGATGAGGACAAAACCGCTAAGTTTTCATTTAAAGTCAAACTTGATTAAATTTAGAACGTGTTATTCATTTAAGTAAATTTACCATTTAAAATAAACTTAATATTATAATATTTATATCATTAGTGGAGATAAATAAATAGCATTGGTCAAGTGAAAAATACCACTCAGTTCAAGAACTTGTCTCACTTGTGGGTCCACTGCTTTGATTTTTTCCCCTTTTTCTATGACGTATTCCTAAACGTATAATAATAATAATAATAATAATAATAATAATAATAATAATAATAATAATAATAATAATAATAATAATATGATGGAATGGGGGACGTGGGGACGGGGTAGATGTTACTCCGCAAACGGCTAAAAGATGCATTTTTCCCATGAACGGCTAAATTCATGGGGAAGAAGTCAGGTATTCTGGGGGACTGGGAAGTATGTTACTCTAGGCTAATAAAAAATTCATGTGTGAATTACTGATTCGTTTGGAGCACCTTAACGTGATTTCCCTCCTTTTGATTCATGTGTTAAAGCAACATTTTTTCTATAAAGAAAACACCGGTTTTGTAACTAATCTATGTATCTATCACTTTTCTCAACTGCTACCCACATGGGCTTGGGCGAAGGGCAAGAATAAAATCATTAAAAAAACACAACAACGGTTCAAGACAGAAATTGAAAAAACTGGTGCATAAAACCATATGGAACAACATAAACAAGAAAAAAAATGGAGTTGTCAAATGAAAGAAGTATAAAATCAAGAATCTACATACGATGAAGAAGATAAGATGATGAATTACCTTGTAGAGATCAATGCAGCAGAAATTAGTTCCGGGAAGTGAATAATAGCAAGCTTTGGATCATCAAGTTGAGGAAGAAAATAACATTGGGTTTTTCTGTTGTGTCGCAGGTTGCGTGAATACGGCCCAAATTATATGGAAATTTTGCACAAGGATTTCTAGTTTTAGAAAGAAAAGGAAACATGACAGTGGTAGGAAAAAATAAGAATACTTTGTTTATTATTATTATTATTATTATTAGTACTAGATTTTTCACCCCGTGTATTGCACGGGCATAACCACATAAATTAAAAAAACTAGGGCAGAAAAGAAAGACAGAGTCCCTATTATTTTTATAGTATAATACTAAACTTGAAAGTTTTTTTTTTTTTTTGCTATTGCATTTTTATAGTATAATACTAAACTTGAAAGTTTTTTTTTTTTTTTTGCTATTGAAGGGAAAAAAATTTATTCTGATTATATTTTAATTAAAAAATAAATATTAAAATAACCATACTTTCAAAAAAAGATAATATAGAATTAACAATCAATTTTCTGTTAAACTTTCACAAAATATAACATAAGTATGATTAATTAATTTTCACGAAAACAATAATGGGAATGTACAATTTACATAGCTATGCTTACAAAAAAAGGGGGGAAAACAAGGAAAACCCAATGAAGCCATAGTCCATCAAATTTGGGTTTTCATATATTTAAAATATGTAAAGCAGGCAAATTCGATAATTGTTTTTTCCTAAAAAGAATTAATTCAAGAATTATTGACACATGCTTTAAAAAATTTCAAATATTTATTATAATATTTCCAGTAAGTGTAGTATATGTGTGTATGTGTGTAGGGGGAGAAGTAAAGAGATTCATAATTTTAATTCATATGTAATAAAATAATCAATTGTCGGCAGATGAATGGTAAAAAAATAAAGTAAAATAAAGTAAATTGTCAAAAAAAAAAAAGAAAATAATTTCTCCATGACGCAAGTGGCAGAATGGTAATCCGAACTAAAAGTGCAATTTAAGCCCAAGCACAACACGAAACCCAATTGAAATCTGCGATTGGAATATATCCATTTTCTTGATTTTTAATTTTAGGTCAAGAAAAAAGATTAATTAAGAAAATATAAAATATTAATTCAAAAATTCTTAAAAATATTAATTCAAATAAAAAATTAAAGATAAAATGAAGAATTAAGAAAAAAAGTCTTACGCCAAAAACCTAAAAGTAGAAAACATGAAAATGGATTAAGGAAATAAAAAGAAAAATAATCCAAATCAACAATCAAAAATAACATAAGAGAAATATTAAGAGATCTGAATTTTTACTGTAAGATTGAAGCCTTAATTGGATGAAGATTAGAGAATAAGGCAAAAGGAGAAATTAAAAAAAATTAAAAATCAGATTGGATTAGTATAAATTTTGAAAAGGAAAAGATAAAAAAATATTGTAAAAAAGATAATTTAGGAAAAAATAAAAATATATAATTTCACAGATGACGTCATTGTGAAGTCATCAAATCCTTATGAAGCTAGACTATTAGAGGAAAAAATCATACCAGACAAACTTCTCTTATTATTATTATTATTATTATTATTATTATAAAAGGAAACATGACGGTGATGGGGAGAAAAGAATAATTCATATATTATTATTATTATTATTATTAAGGAAATTTGACGGTGATAGGGAAAAAAAGAACAATTCGTTTATTATCATTATCTTCATCATCATCATCATTTTTGTTATTGTTGTCGTTATAGTATTAAGAAATATTCAAAGTTTCCTTTACAAAATCATATAAGTATTAGCTAACTATAATAATTAACAACTATTGTGTCTAGAAAATTGCCAAATGCTAGAGTAGAATCTGCGCCCCATGATTTACCCAATTTGGGTAACTTATTTATATATGAATTCTATATGAGAAAATATTATACTAAGACAAAATATATGCAAATGAAGATGAGAGTGAGAGAATTTTAAAAAATGGTAATGAATTTGTTATAAGTTGTAAATAAGTGTTTCCATTTGAAGCTTTTGAAAACTTTTATAACCCAACACTTTTTTTATGTGGATGGCTTTTATGAATTTTATATTATGGATTTAGAAAGATTTCTCAAAATTATTATTGGCTTTCATTAAAGATTTTCTGAAACATTTTATAACTTTTTGAACTATTTTACACTTTATTATGTTTAAAAATATTGTATGTAACTGTAATATATGCAGAAAAATCTCTTAGATTACTCAATTAATTAAAAGCAAAAAAAAAAACTTATTTTTTTTGTCAGTATAATTAATTCTTTTTTAAAAAATTTAAAACTTAAATAAATGATTTCAAACATGGTTGAGACTATGCACAAGTTCCCTAAAATAAAATTCACAATAATGATAGTAGCGGGAATTTGATATCAATAGCAAATTAGCAATAGCCCATTTTAAGAATAAATGAGATGTAGATTCCTCCATGCTGATTGCAATGACATAGATGGTAATGCTACTCCAATTTTCTTTCTAATTCTATTGTCAACAATAATCTAGCCATTCCATAATTTCCAATTAATAGTCGCAATTCTACTTAGAAGTAATCTATTCCACAAAAAATCCTATGATTTGTCTTATTTTGTCTCGTTTAAAAAGAAAAATACAGGATGATATCGTAAAATTACTTGAGTTGTCAGTAGGGCCGATCATCTTATCCAAAAACTTGACCAAATTGACCCAACTGATCTGAAACGGGTCGGTTTCTAGAGTCAATGGGTTGGCCTCGGTTTGGAAATACCCAACCCAAATCGGGTTGAGTTGGTTTCCGGATTAAGGAGATTAAAGTATTTTATGGAAAGACATTAGAAAGCAAAATTATCAATTAACACATTTAAATTTTTTGACATTTAAATTTGGCCAATTATATTGGCACACGCTTTCTATTGATGACACCACATCCTAATTACACTCAAGTTAAAACAAGTTCTTGATATAAAAACCACAAGTAAATTACACATATAACCTTAGCCATAATCAAAAGATGGAATTAAAAAAAAAGAAAAAAAAAAAAGAAATCTACAGTGTACCCACCGCCCGCCGTCTGATCCCATTCCGTTCATCGTCATCTGTGATCTCTTCCCAAAATCCAAATGCATCGTGTGTGTATATATATATATATATATATATATTTTTAAAGTGAAAATGCATCCTCTATTTGACCACCGCCCAACTTAGCGAGGTCTTAAGGTGTTTGTGCTGAAAAATGGGTCGGAAAAGTTTTTTTCTATTGCCAGTGGGGTTGGAGAATGGCTGAGGACGGAAAAGTTGTGGTGGGATCAAAACAAGTAAAGAAATGTTATCAACTTATAATTGAAAAAGAAGAAAAAAAGGGGAAGGAAAAAAAAAACTTTGAAGTGTTGTAAATATGTCATTTTACACAGTGTTTTAGAAAACATCAAGGGTGAAAAAGCTTCAAGACCAAGCATTGAACTTATGCACGCTTAAGTGTACCAATACGTGACAAAACGCAAAACGTAACGAAGTGTGGAGCCCAAACTTTAAACATAGGCGTCACCTAAGCGCATAGGCGCTTTTTAGAACACTGATTTTACATAGAACTATATTTGTAAATAAAAAAAATACATAAAATTGTGGTGTAACAAATAAAAATAATGGTTGCAATATAATTATTCTTTCCTAAAAAAAAAAAAGAAGAACAAGAAGAAGAAGAATTGAAGTACGTATTTCATTTCATATTTAAAATGAAGCATGTAGTCTCATAAAATACATTCATACATAGGTTAGTTCACAACATAAATAAATAATTATGTGCTATTTAGTTAAAAGAAATTTATGGGAAAAATAAGTCTGGCTCAATATTTCGAGTTTGAGTTGCAAATATATTCTTCCACAAAACCTCACGCCTCGCCTGCTCAAAAAGAAAATTAAAAATTTTTGAAAATAATATTTTGGAAAAGAAATTATAAACATTAGAAACTAATAAATTGAAAGAATTTTAGTGTGGGGTTGAGAACTGAAGTCGACACTTTCAAAACTTTAAGGGCTAAATTAGGAGTACGGGTACTTTTTGGGGCAAAATATATAAAATCTGGAATCTTGGGGTCTAAAACAGACAAATTTAGAAGTTTTGAACTGAATACAGTAAACAAGAAACTCTGAGGACAAATTGAATGAAATCCAAAACGTGGGGGCTTAAAGATTGGATTTAATCTAGACTAACCTCTCTAACTTTGATACAAGGTATCCATTGAACATGCCATGCAACGGCACAGTCAACCAACAGAAGTTAGAGAGTAAAAGTTCACTTTAACCTGGGGGCTATTTCATAACTTTCAAAAAGTGCCACAAACTTTACTATGCATAACATGTATAGACGTGTGCAAAAAAGAAAACTAACTCTAATAGAATAATAAGTTCGCCACCATCATTTTCTTTTCCTAATTTTACTTTTTCCTAAATATATCATATTGCAAATTTTTCAACTCAAGTCAAACAAAATACAAGCTATCAAACTCTAATCTAGAGACGTGTCTGTATTATAGTATACAAATCTGCACTATTCATTCTGAAGAAAGAAAGATGTGTATGTAATTTAAAATAAATAATAGATTGCTAACAAGGACATCTAATTTATTGGGTGACTAAATTGAGTCATATAAAAAAGTACAATGACTAAGTTAATAGCCAACAAGAAAGTTTATCGTTTAGCATGATTTCTAACAAAATTACAGGGACCTGGAACTGAAATATCTGAAGTTCAGTTAGGTGAATTCTAACCTCTCAGACTTTGATACAAGGTATCCGTCAAACATGCCCGACGACCGCGCTTTTTCTCCGGTTTCCGAGGGCTTATCGCCAACAGACGGCATCGGAATTTCTGTAAGTGATTTTTATTTTCCCCAATTTCATGCCGTTTTATTTCTACCATTTAACTAGCTGATTGAGTTTAGCATCACTCAAAATTTAGGGGCCCGTTTTTTCCCCAGAAGGGACATTTCCGGTTAAAAGGGGCACCTTTTCCCGCGAAAAATAACTTATGAATTCCTTTGCTAGATTATGAGGTAAAGACTAAATTTAATAATTTGTTAATATTTGCGCGATCTCACAGTGATCTACTAGACAAGCATCATGTGTAATGAGGGTACTCTGTTATGCATATTTATTTTACCAAATATGTCCAGTTTTAATGGAGTCTGAGGAAGTTTTGCCTTTTTTAGTGTATATATGGTGAGGGATTATCATTTAGCAGCTCCGACTACTTAAATTTCTTGATGGAAGGCAATGCAGTGTTATCTTTGTAGTCAGATATAAAATCTCCATTGGTAGAATTAAATTAGAGAGACTAGAATAGGGTAAATTTTCTTGTTTAGAGTTTGTAAAATAGAATGCTGATTGCTACTGAAGCTGTAAGGAAGATATACGGAGTAGGGTCTACTCAAAAACGTTGTCATGTTCTCTTCAGATAGAAAAATGACTATTTTGAGTGGTTTGATTTATCCAGTTATTCATAATTTGAATTGTTATTCAATTTCATCAATTTGGCACTTATTCCATTCCAGATGGATGATGGTTCAGGAAACAGACAACTGGTTGAGGTGGACGGTGATGATGAGGAAGAATTTGAGATTGAAGCTGATGACCTCGAGAATGAAGGTAACTGTGTTCTTGACATTAAAACAAAGGATATGGAGAATGCTATTGAGCAGATCCCAGAAATCCCAGAAATTGAGAGAAATGACCTTGAGAATGACGGTGAACAAGTAATGGATATTGATAATGCTGACCTTGAGAATGACAGTGCGCACATGATTGAGTTTGAAATGAATGACCGTGTGAGGAATAATGGCCAACTGCTTGAGATTCCAAGTAGTTACCGTGACAGCAGCAGTGGCCAAATGCTTGGCAAAGAATACGAGAATGATAAAGATGCTCATACTGCAATTCATGATGGTCAAATTGATGAACCGGATGGAAAATTTTATCTCCCTCCTGTTGTGGGAATGGAGTTCGAATCATATGAGGATGCTTATAACTATTACAACAGCTATGCCAAGGAGATTGGATTTGGCATCAGGGTCAAATCTTCGTGGACAAAGCGTAACAGCAAAGAGAAACGCGGTGCAGTGCTCTGTTGCAATTGTGAGGGTTTAAAACAATGAGAGAAGCAAATGCTCGAAGGAAGGAAACTAGGACTGGATGCCTAGCAATGATAAGGTTGAGGCTAGTGGAGTCCAACAGATGGAGGTTGGATGAAGTTAAACTTGAACACAACCATATATTTGATCCAGAAAGGGCTCAAAACTCCAAGTCACATAAGAAGACAGATTCAGGTGCCACAAGGAAATTGGAGTCAGCTGTTGATGTAGAAGTGCGAACAATCAAATTATACCGAACTCCTGCTACTGATGCAGCCGGCTATGGAAGCTTGAATGAAAGGGAAATAAGCAATCATGTTGAGCAGTCTAAACGCTTAAAACTTGGGAAGGGCAATGCACAAGCTCTTTACAGCTATTTTTTCCAGGTGCAGCTTACGGACCCAAAATTTTTCTACATTATGGATCTAAATGATGAAGGTTATGTAAGGAATGTGTTCTGGATTGATTCTAGGTCAAGGGCTGCCCTATAGTTATTTTGGGGATGTGGTTGCAGTTGACACGACATGCCTATCAAATAGTTATGAAATTCCACTTTTGGTATTCATTGGAGTGAATCATCATGGTCATTCTGTGTTGCTGGGTGTTGCTTTGCTTGTGGAAGAAACCATGGAAACATTCATTTGGTTGCTGAGAGCATGGCTTACATCTATGTCAGGGCGTCCTCCGCAAACAATAATTACAGACCAGTGCAAGGCCTTGCAAAATGCGATCTCCGAGGTTTTTCCCAGGGCTCACCATCGTCTGTGTCTGCCCCTTGTTATACAGAGCATTCATGAAAAATTAGGAGAAGTTGGAAAGTCAGAAACATTTTGCAGAATACTGAATAGAACACTTCATAACTTGACAAAGGTTGAAGAATTTGAAACTGCTTGGGAGGAGATGACTGAGCATTTTGCAATCAAGAATCATGATTGGCTTCAAAGTTTGTATGAAGACCGAGAGCGATGGGTTCCAGCTTATTTGAAAGATACTTTTTTTGCAGGAATGTTAGCTTCTCAACGTGGTGACTATAGTAGTTCTTTTCCCCATGGGTACATTCATAAACGAACAACTTGGAATGAATTTTTTGATATATACGAGTCTTTCCAACAAAAAAGCATTCAGAAAGAAGCCCTTGGTGATATTGAGTCGAGAGAGTTTACACCCGAGCTGAGAACTAGGTGCAATTATGAATTACAGCTTTCTGAATTGTATACCAAGGAGATATTCTTGAAGTTCCAAAATGAAGTGAAGCTGATGTCTAATTGTTTTAGTATAACTCAGATTCACGCTAATCAGCCAGTTGTCACCTTTATGGTCAAAGAACAAGATTACAAGGGAGATGCGAGTGACACAAAGAACTTTGAAGTTATGTATGATAAAGTAGGTGCCGAGGTGCGCTGTATTTGCAGTTGTTTCAATTTCAGGGGGTATCTGTGTCGACACGCATTGTGTGTCCTGAACTACAATGGGGTGGAGGAAATCCCCAGTCAGTATATCTTGTCACGGTGGAGGAAGGATTTGAAACGCTTGTACACCCCAGATCTTGGTTCCAACAATATTGACATCACAAACCCAGTTCAACGGTTTGATCACTTGCATAGACGTGCAATGCAAGTTGTTGCAGAGGGAATGGTATCTCAAGATCATCATACGGTTGCTTGGCAAGCTTTCAAGGAGTCACTCAATAAGGTACGTCTTGTAGCAGACAAACAGGTGTAACTTTTTTCCAGTTCGCTAATTTTGGCATTTTACTATATAGCAAGTAGCTTTGTATCTATGCAAATCTGTGCTTGAAGATTGTAGAAATGGGTATTGATTTGATTTTTTTTTTCTTGACTCCCGTAGCTGTTAAGGACGATCAATTCCTGTCTTAAAAGTGGTAGAAATCGAACTTTTAAGGCTCAAAATTTCACGGGATTGATATGTTGTCCATTGTCAATAATTATGTGAGTAATTGTGGGTTTTATATAAGTGTTCGAATTATGGGTTTTATAATGACGGACACTCATTTAAGTGTTCGAATTTTGGGTTTTATAATGACGGACACTCGTTGGGACGTCAACGTCAAGATGTCATACCTGCTGGCTGCTAAGACAAATAAACCACCTTGTAAACATTGGGGAAAAACGTGAGAAAGCCGGGTTTGTTTTTTCTTTTTTTCAATGTATCCAAAAAAGATGAGCCTAAAGTCAAAATTTTGCAACAGGTTGAAAGTGAAAGCAATGAAATGCTGACTTAGCTGATTTATGGGAATTTGTAGGAATCACGCAAGCTTGTTGAAACTGCCTAAATGGTGGAAGGAAACACGTCTAATAGCGTCTATTATAAGAAATGGTTCCCTTGCTATGAAGCTTTTGTTTTTCTTTGACAGGGACAACAAAAATCAATTCTTTTAAGCAAATACAAATATTATTTTTAGGTATAACGAAAGTCACTGGTTCATGGTAAAAATTAAAAAAATCAATACACTGTAATTTGCATCTTAATATGTTAATGAAATTTCATTTCATCAACTATCAAAAATTGGGCGAGCCATTGACAGAGAGCAAACTAACAGTCGATCATCTTTTTTTGCAACCATACTTAACTGATCGAAAGGTTGCAATTCGCTTGAACCCCTCTCTATCCTCATTGACCACGTTCGATGGTCAAAACCTAAGGACTCACACTCTAAGACTTGTGTGACATCTTAAATGGTTAGTGAAAGAAAGTAGGAAACTCAGTTTAATCAACAGCTAAGATCCAGAAATCGAGCTTTCTCGATTGCATTTTGGCCGAATCCCTTAATCTTCTTGTGATACATTGAACTCAACACGAATGAGGATATTATTGGGTAACCTGTAAAATATCACAGTGTTGGCATGTCAGTGCTGGGAGAGGTTTGATTTCAAGTTTCAACTGATGGGTCATTTGGGTAGAAGAAAAAAAAAATGCATGGATGAAAAATTTCAAAGTAGGTCCAAAGTCTTTAGATAAGGTTTAATTTGGTGAGTCTGTCTGTGTCGTAATCTGAGCAGAAATCCAAGACCCATGTCATTTTCTTGCAAAGACTCTTCTCTGGTCATATATTACTTCCAAGCCATGGAATTTATTTTTTCAATGCTAAATTTCCCAACTCTTTCAATCTTTTTGACTTCTAATTTTGCCTCATTTTGCTTTCAAACTAATTTTTTTGTTCCCACTCGAGGCTTTAATGAGGGTGCAAGCCATCTCGTGCTCGTCCTAAACACGTGTATTTATTCATAATAAGTGGCTGATATCGTCAATGTCCGTTACAAAAGACTATTCTTATTAGAGTGTGTTACAAGTATTGATAAAGGAGGCGTTTTTTCTCTTTGTACATGTCAAAAGCTCGTTTAGCAAATAATAATGAGCAATATAATCAACATACGTTACAAAGACTCTTCTTGCAAGCGTTACAAGTTCATGTCTAATGCGTTTCTAGTAATGATGCTGACATTTGCTAGTGTGTATCATGCGGTACAAGTACTCGTAAAGAATGCATGTTTCCGTTCGTGTGTGTATAAACTCATGTAGCTAATAGTAATGAGCATTATCTCGATGCAAATCAGAAAGAGATCATTTCATTGGCATTACAAGTTCACTGTTTTCTAGTAAACCAGATCATGCTCCAACAGGTGAATTGGCTGCTCTTGATTAGAGGTTGGGCTCCTAACTCTAAGCCTGCTCTGTTTCATTATTCGGACATCTACAAGAGATCACGTGTCCGGCGATACAAGTACTAATTGTTGGGCATTTGACGTGCGCTTGCTTCATGCATTCAAAGTACTGATATCAACGAGCAAAATGCAAAATTGTGAATGTATGTTACAAAGACACTATATTTGTTGGTGCTTTATTGGAAAATGCAATTTTTATGTGTCTAATGAGGAACGATATTGTCATCACGTCCCAGTGGAAAAAAAGTCCAGTACTCGAGGAGCACTGAGACCAATCAGAGACTCACATATTAAATTCAGAGCCCAAATTAAATAACAAATTAAGTCCCTTAAATCTATATGTAAATCACTTATTGGTCGAGTTTAGTACTCCATGGAGATTGGGACTTAAAAATTGAAACATTTATTGCAAGGTGAAAAGATGTGGCAGGGTACTCGAAGGTTTGATGATCAATGCACCTAAACGTTTCATTTAATTTCCATCTTGAAATCAGATTCATTAAAGACAACATGTCTTTTCAAATATAATTCTTTCAAGAATCCCAGCATGGCTAACATTTTTACCCTTCAACACGGACGACATGAATTGAACGTTGATCGGA
>CAVNYN010214081.1:0-13968 GCA_963692815.1 Nyctanthes arbor-tristis | reverse complement strand
GCTCCAGGTAATTTTCCCTTCCTTTTTTGTCTTTTATTGACCCACGTTCTCATTAAGCATACTTATTATGTAATTATGTCTTTCCCTCTGCAATTTGTTATCCGGATCTGAAACCAAAGTGGGAAATGATGTTTTTAAGATGGCCAAAACTGTCAAGGTGAAATGATCTCATTAAAAATCTTGCAATATAACTTCTGTTGGAAACTACATTTGTTCCTTGTTGTAGATAATCCTGATTCCTGGTTAATCTCATTTGCATGGCTTTTCCAATTTTACAACAAAATTTTTGTCCACTAAGCATTGATGGGGGATAGCATGAATCATGAAAGCAGGAAATGCCAAATAACAGATAAATTCGTTAACACTTGATTTTCAGATGACATAATTATAAGTGAAGGGAGTGCCACTGACCTATATATTTAAGAGAAATTGGCATTATTTGCACCTTTGCTAAATGATCCTAAAAACCATACAGTTACAAGATATTAACCATAGTAGAAAATGAGTCAATAAAAGGCCAACAAGGGAACAGAAATTTGCCTAGGCCTAAGAACTGAGCTCTCCGGTAGCCAATAGTGGATTTTGTCCAGCGGGCAGGATGATGTCAGCGCCGTTCTCTGAACAAGAGCGCGAGAGGGATTTGGGGGCAGTCTTCCGTCATACTATAAGGATGCACACTTCTTCTTCTTTGTCGTCCGAGCAACTACATTTCTTCTTCTTCCTCGACAGGCATCAGTTCGTATAGAGGGAGATAACCTAAGATTTTGGGGTGGAGATGGCTTGGCTGAGCTGGGTCACCTTCTCTGACAGCCTAGAGGAACTTCGCCGGCCTCCAGAATTGGGCGTGGTGGGGTGGACGACAGCTATGAGAGAATAAGAGAGAGACCGAAAGGGAACGATTTGGTTGAGGGGTCTTTATGAAATGTGGGGTGGGATTTGGGGCTTCAGCATCAGATTCAATTATTTTGGTACTGGGGCCATGCAAAATGGAGGGAAATTTTCTTTGCTTATGTGACTTCTCCACCTTGGCTTGCTAGGTCACTTTTTGAGCTCTATAGTGGAGAGATCAGTTTTTCATAGAAAAACTCAGATGGGTATAAGAATAATAATGATATTTAATTTAATCATTCTAATATGGCGCCTTTCTTACTGATATCTCTCTTTTATATATACACACACTAGTAGTAGATTGTGCGTTGCACGATGTCTATTACTATTTTCGAAACATTTCCATTAATTCACACTATTTTAAAAGCAAAATCTTAGTTTAGAAATGAAGTAAATTATAGTTATACTTGACATATATCAAATGTTAAAATCAGAACATGTCATCATAAATTAGCAATCAAATAGAGTTATGTTCATGACAAACTTTATCACCTAAAATTGGTTACATTTAGTAGTTATCTTTGAATCAAGTCACTCCATGCAAACAGCCATCAAGGAGATTGAAAAACAATTGAAATTAACCACAACCACAACAATACGAAAGCCATCACATAAGCATGTACAACTCATGAACTACATAATGTGCTATGCAAAAATCTTAAAATAAGATAGAAATATATCAAATACTTGTTCAAATTGATATAGTCTCAAGGCAAGTAAAACCTCAAGCAGTGTTGTACCTGAGATTTAGGGGTCCTGAGTTGAAACTCAAAAATGAGGACCTTTCATTGTAGTGCGCGTGCGTGTGTGTGTATATATATATTCAAATTGTATTTACTTTTTCTTTAATGTAAAATTTTATTTTTCATATAAAACAATAAAAAAATATGTAAAATAATTACCTTTTGCTTAATGGCAAAATAACACGCAAAATAATTACCTTCATCACATAAAAAGACATATTTAGAAAAAAATTATTTATTTGTTACTAATATTAATTTTCTACTCACAAAATATAGATAGCATTTTGGAACACTAAGATTTTTAATTGAAAGAACAATAAAAATATTTTGGATCGTAATGCTAATAAAAAATTTATCATAAAATGAAATATAAAAACTAAGCATATGAAATAAATTCTTTGTTAAACAACGTTGTAACATTTAATTTAATTGAGAAAAAAAAGAAATAAATAATTCTTATGCACAAAAAATAATTTTTAATTAAAAAAGTAAAGAAAAGAATTTTAATAAAAAAATTAAAGGAAAAAGATTTGAACTGTTGTGAGAAGAAAAACTGTGAAGAGGCCCAACCAGTTGAGCCGAAAGGTGAATAATGTTTAAGCATTACACATGGATCATATATATTATGGAAAATTAGGAAAAACAGGGGTTTTTCAACCCTATTTGGAGCATCATGTGTGAACACCCAACTTTGGAATCATCAGGTGTTCACACAAGTCTACCCCTCCACCAATGAATCCATGGGCCCGCAAATAGCCCCTCTATGCCTATCTCTTACCTGTACCTCCTCAATCGTCGCGGTCACCACTGCTACCGCCACCACTGCTGTCTTATCACAGATGCCTCCATCGCCGCTGCAGCCGCCACCGCTGAAGATTGCGTTATCAAAAAGGCTCAATTGGGAATTTGATAGAGGGTTTCCAATTTTTCAGTAACCCAATCAAGGACAACCAAAAAACATCAATACACACATCAAGTGCGGAGTCAATTATAGAACAATAGAAATTGCAGGAAGCCCAAATGATCAAATTCACAAACTTAGGTTCACAGGAAGCAATTAAGTCTAAAAAAGCAATTAAAAAAACATAAATGCATAAGGAACAGATTACTTCCATGACATAATAAAAGGAGATAATTGGGGCATTGAACAATATGGCATGAATATGGTGTTGGGGGTGGCCAAATTTGTTGAGAACTTCGAGGTTGACAAGACCAAGGGACATGCGATCCAGAGTTAGCAGCCCCCCTTTCTGGTTTCTCAATTGTTTTCTATTATTAAGATAAAAATTAGAATCCAAGCATAAACAATACTGCAACAAAAACTAAGTAATGCACAACAACAAACAGTGGCGATTTAACTATGTTGTTTTTGATCGGAACTGTGGTGGTTGTGACATTTTGTGGTGGTGGTTCCGACAAGTTGTAGTATTTTTGTGACCGGCGATGGTGGTAGTGAGTGGTTGGTGGTGTACTATGATTGTTGTGATGTTTTGTTGTGATTGTTCTGGCGAGTTGTTTGTGTTGTTGTGATTTAGTTTTTGGCGAGTTGGGTTTGTTGTGTGTTGGTGTTTTGGCGAGTTGTGTTTCGTTTTGACTCCGTGTTTGACGAGTTATTTTTATTGTGACTTGGTGTTTTAATGAGCTATTTTTGTTTTTGTGTTGGTCGCGGTGGTTGTGTTGTTGTGACTCAGTTGTTCTACCGAGTTATTGTATTGTTGTGACTTGGTGTTTTGAGGTTTTTTTTGTTGTGACTCGGTGTTTGTGACCAGTGCTTTGGAGTTGTGTTTGATTTGACTTAGTGTCTTATGAGTTGTTTTGCTTGTGATTCAGTATTTTGGCAAGTTGTTTTTATTATGATGTGTCTTGGGGAGTTTTTTTGTTGTGACTCGGTGTTTTGGAATTGTGTTTGATTTGATTCGATGTTTTGGAGAGTTATTTTTGTTGTGACTTAGTGTTTTGGAGTTGTGTTTGATTTTGAGTGTTTTTATTGTAATTTGGTGTTTTGACGAGTTGTTTTTATTGTGACTTAGTGTTTTCTTTTTAATTTCTTTCTTCGCCACCCTTTTCTTTTTCCTTTTTTTTTCCTTATTTTGCTTTTCTTTGTTTTTTACCTTTTTCTTTTTAATTTCTTACTTGCCAGCTCTCGAGTTTCAGCTCATCTTTCTCTCCATATGTAAAACATAATGATTGATTGCATGTTTTAAATAAACACATCATGGTTTCATGGCAAGTCGAGTATGCATAATGTAAGCAAATCCCTTTCGAAAATTTTATTAGGCAGCTTCTAAACATTTCTTTTCATAACCAAACAAGCATCGAGCAATCACACACAAAATGGACGCACATGCACTTTGTTCTTCTTCAACTTACATGTGGTTCAAATCCATTTTCTCATCCAATGCTAAAACTTATGCCATTTTTCAGTAAGTTGGATGGTGAGATTTCAATACAGGACCATTGCCCACTGTAATACTATATTCAACAGTGCCATTGCAAAGGTTAAGCTGCTAAAACTTGAAGAAATTATTCATTTGAAATTTGTCTTTAACGGCTAAAGTGATCCCAAATTTGGCAAATTTTGGATTGTGGCATTAATTTGTTATTCTGCCACTTCCATTAGAAGGCTGAATTACTTTGACTAACATGTAAGAAAGGTAAAGTTATTTATTTCCATAGCTCGAGAGAGCATGGCGTTCACTGAAATGGATGCAGAAGCTGAGCCTAGCATCTACTATCATCCTTGGAATAACAATGCTATAGTAGAAACCAGAAGAAAACCTAGTTGGAAATTAAGCATGGGAGGCTAAAATTAGTGAAATTATCAGTAATCCCAAATTAGATTTGGGCTTGACGCTCCCACAATGCAGATTCACATTTTGATGACCAGATTTCTGAAAAAGGAAAAAGAAAAAATCAAACATAGTGACAACTAGAGTTCAGATTTGCAGAACAGTGAGCAGGTTTGAGTCGGTTTCAAATCAATTTACTCAACCCGCCCCAACCCAACCCATCAACAGACTAAAACCAATAAATCAAAAACCAACCAAACCTATTGAGCTAGAAAGCCAAACCAACCCAACCTATAATGGGTTGGTTATGCAGGTTGGGTTGGTTTTCAAAAAAAGTGCCCAGCCCTACTCAAGGCAAGATAACAAATACAGAGGCTACTAACACTTCATTAAACCAAAATTGGCTTAGCGTGAAGTTATATATGTAACCATCTTTGAGTCAAGTCTTTGAGTCAAGTCATCCAACTACACAAAAAAAAAAGAATCACAGATACTGCTGTGCAATAGTTTCCAATTTGAAAATCACCATTTTATTGTTTAATGTATAAAAGTAGAATAGTATCTCAATATCTAAATTTCACACCTTCATTGTATTTACATAATAATTTGAACAAACCAACACATTCCATGATATAATTCTACTATGCAAAAACTAATTTCAATACATAACCATTCATTAAGTACAATAAGGTACCTTCAAACTACCAAATAAGCAAGACGGATTTGTATATAATTCTAACACTATCTTCTTCTAGGCAAATGCAATATTGCCTAAGCTAAATCAGATGGTCTTCTTTTAACGAATTTGTCTCTTCTAGCAAATTATATCACATATTGATTAAGCTTCCTGATGTCATCCTTTGTTCTACAAAAGCTATGCATCTAGAGCTTCTACCAAGTTAGAGTTTACAAAAATGTTTTCACTTTGCCTCCTACAATTTTGTTTTCGAAATATCTGGACATGTTACTTCGTTGATACTGTCTCCTTCCAAGATCAGCTCTTATTGAATATGTTTATAAATGTAAAGAGCTTTTTTTATTCAAATTCTTCCTGTCAATCTTCATATCACAAATCTAGTAAGTTTAAACAAAAGAAGCAAATATCTTTATCACAATAATGTGATTAAATCAAATTAAATCACCTCACAAGATAAAACAACGACCTAAAAAGTTTTAAATGCGTATCTATTGAAATATTAGCTGATTCTTATAGAATGAAAAGTGTTCTTTTCTAGATACATCACATTTCTTTTTGTCAAGGTTGTAAACAATGTAATTCCAATGTCATAATCACGCGTTAATTTCTTCAAGAAAGGGGAAAAAGCATGAGATAGTTTGAATTTTCTTCATGATCTTGTTGACAATAGAGATAACATCTTGTTAAATAAAGCTTATTCCTGCATATTATACATAAAGGGAAACTAAATGATGTAGCCACTTTGGTTTTAAGAAATTCCTTCTTAGTTTAAAGGATAATAAAATCATTAAGAGGCTCACTATATTTCATTAACACTGAAAAACCAATGGAAAAAAAATTAAAACGTATACAAAGAAAAGATATAGGCCATATAAACATAACAAAAAGTAAGGAACGATAATAAACAAAGAGATGTTTAAACATCTAATTCCTCACTAAATATCTTTAACCTTCTCTAGTTCTCCCTTTCCCTCAAACACAAAGAAAATTAAAATAAAGGTACGATTGTCCTTCTCCTCGTTTCTTTTCCGTTTCTATATTGTGCACATTTCCTCTCAACTCAACAATTCTATATTGTTACTTGGGAACAAAGAGGATATGAACTCATTTTTCTTTTGTGCCAACCTTAAAGTTTCATCAACAGACTCACCTAACAAATAAGAGAACTTTGTATTTTGAAATGACCTACTGGAGAGTATTTGAAAACTTGGTAAATTAATGCACAATGCTGCTTTTGTCATATAATCAATTTTTTCTGCCCCAAAAATCAAATTTAATCATAACGGTAGAAGTAAGATTTTCTTTCTTGCTCTATTATTATTGTTATTATGATTATTATGATTATCATGATCTAAAATAAACATAGACTATATGCAATCCACCTACAACTTCACCAATTTAACAGTTTAATTTCACATAGACTACGCAAACCCACCAAAATTTCACATAGATAGATAACAAGTAATAAACTCCTGCTCTCCAAATTATCCCTAAAGTCAAGCCTTGTTACATTTTTCAAAGAGGGTTTTCTCTCTCTCTTTTTTTTTTTTTTTGTTGGGGTTGGGGGGAGCCTCTCAAAGAGTAATTTTTGGTGGAACGAAGAACTATTTCAAATACCATGTTTCTTAGAACCTGTCATCTTCTACTTTAATTTGTAGCACCAAGACTGAAAAATGGGTTTAACAACTAGTAAGTATGACAATTGAACATAGAGGAAATAGAACCCATTTCTTAGAAATAAAGGAAAAGAATTAAAAAAAAGAAAAAGGAAAAGAGCAAGAACAACTACAAAAATGCCTCATACATAGTCCAGCGACATGCAAACTCCAATTAATCAGTTACACAACCTAATATATGAGCAGCTTCATTTCGGTTTCGGGTCAAAATTTGTGAAAATTGCAACCAGAAATTTAGATGGAAGAAAAATTTTCAAGGCACTAAATGAATCGAAAAGAAGAAGAAGCAAATTCACATGGTATTCAAAAGGGATCAAAGAATCAAAGAAAAATAACTTAGAAAGAATCAAAGAATTGTAAATGAAGAAAAACAATTGTTATTGTTGGATGCTGAGTATTTAATTGCAACAAAGAGTCAAAAGATGGGTTTGTGCTTTTTTTATTTCTGCATTAGGAAAACAAGTAGAAACAATTCATAAAGCAAAGGAAAAGAGCAATATACCATTTACTGTTCCATGAACAGTAGCAAAAATGCTGAATGAACAGTGAAAAATCATTTCTCTCTTTTAATGTTGTAGATATATGTAAAACAAATTGGTTTTTATTTTTTAAAAACAAAAATCGTGTTCCAAAACTGCGTTTTTACCTATCTGGATTGTTGCCTTTTCGTGGACCATTGGATTTGGTGTGATGATCTCAGCCGTCTATCTCAAGTATATAAGAGTGACATTTATTAGATTACTGTAGCATTTACATTCTTATGCCTCTTTACTTCTCATTCTGTGTACTGTAATTTCTTTCTATGGTTCGTTTTGTAGAAATCTCTTTGTGAGATATTGTTAGGAGTTATGAAAGGTGTAGTATAGGGTCGTAATCTATTTTCAGGGGTTGTAATTTGTAGGGGCTGTTTTTTATCCTTTGTGGATCAGTTGTTTGTAATTTCTTTAAACAAGTGTGTTTTTGTTGTAGTAGAAAGGAAGCACATCCACTTCGGTCGAGCTTCAATAGATATGTAGGCGGTGGTGCTGCTCCTAAAGGAGCGAATATATTCTTGTGTTCTTTTCACTATTTTTACTTGTTCTGCGACTTGAAGCTAGGTCTTTTTTTTTTTTTTTTTGGGGTTTTCTGGGTTGATTTCATGACAATTAGTATCAGAGCTAAGAGCACACCTAAGAATCAAGTTTGACTGTTTGAAACTCAGCGTTTCTGAATTTCGGGTTCGACAACTGAGAAAAATTTGGGGGTTTTTTTGTTATTCCTCTGTTCTTGGGATTTTCAGCAATTTAGGCTTTAACCTTTGTGATTAGTTGGGGCTTTACTGATTCTTTGTTTTTGGGCATTATGCCTCAAATGAAATAGGGTTTCTTGGGGAAATTTGGCTTCAATCTTGGTCGGGGTTTTCTGGGAATTTCAAGTAAATCTAAGTTGCTTCATTATTCTTGAAAGAATTACTACGTTTCTGGAAGTCTATCTTTGTTTTTCAGAGGTTAATTCATCAGTTTGTTCACTGGAATTTTCAAGAATGCATGCTGGTTCAGTTGGCGCCTCTGGTGGTTCATTGGACATTCTTGTTCACTGGAAATTTGTCCAGCATGAATTTCATTTTCTAGACAACAACAAAACCTTTAGGCATTTTTGGATTCAACCTATTCTTGTTTTCTTGGTCACGAACATCATTTCTAGACTGCCTCAAGAAGAAGGTGGGTCTTCATATAGATAAATTCTCTACTATTTAGTGTGGAGCACATTCTAATTTCTATTTGTAGACTGATTTTCTTGATTGCATTTTGTGCCACAACGGTTTTTTGTAACCTACTCTGTTTTGTTTTTGCTTTTCAGTTTTGGTCAAAAAATTCAATCTGCAAATTTGTGGTTGAAATTGGGATAAGTAGTGGCTGTTCTTGTTCTTCATTGGCTGAAAACATTGAGTGAATTGGCATCAAAATCTGCCTATTGTTGTTGCTAACTAGAAACTCTTGTACATTCAAAGGTGTGCTCTTCCGATCTCAGGAATTTGGCTCATTATGGTAACATCTAACCCAAAATTTTTTTTTTTATATATTTCTAAAGAAACTAATCAAATTAATAATTCTTTGGTACCTTCATCTTGGGTCTTCTGTGAGGACCCTTGAAGCTGAAGGGCTAGGATTGTAGGATATGATAAGAGTATTTTGGAATAGGATTATCAAACCTTGCAAATTCTTTTTTTTTTTTTTAATGTCTTAGAATCAATTGATTAATTTCATAGGTTCTTGCGACTGAGCTGACCACTAATTCTACCAATTAGGGTCAGCCTTTGTTACTTACTTTGTGTAATTTTTGTAGTATAGGACCTGTTATCTGTGTGATTGTTTCTGATTTTAGTAAGCTCTCACTTTTACTGTTATTCATCTGTTCCTGAGCTCTGCATCTGATTGAATCTTTGTGAAATGTTTGTTGTATGCACATTGTGATGGCCTCTATTTCTAGATGTGATATTGATGCCTAGACTGGTACTAGGGACTTTAGCCTCTAGCGCTAGAAAATGTGTGTTTTGTTGTTGCAACAAAAATGTGCATTTTGTTGTTGAGACAATTTTGTTGCAACAAAAATGTGCTTATGCCCTTGATGCTTCATATCCTGTTGAATTTAGTGCATCTAGACATAAAGAAATTAATGAACAAGCATGGAGTTCCATATTCTCGCATTTGTCAGACAGTGTGTTGAGGAAAGTTGGTGAGAGTAGTACTGCTAGTCAAATTTGGTTAAAACTTGAAAGTTTGTACCTCACTAAGACCATGCTAAACAACTGCTATCTTTTGAAACAATTTTTTTCCTTCAAATTTGATAACAATTTGAATCTTAACGACAATATTGATATATTTACAAAATTAACTCATGATTTGGCAAATTGTGAAGAAAAGATTTCAAAAATCAACAAGTTATCACTCTTTTAAATTTTCTTGTTGAAAAGTGTAAAGATTTGAAAAATACTCTTAAATATGGTCGAGAGTATGTTACTATTGATGAAATCATTACTTCTTTGAGAAATAAAGATCCTTAGTTAAAGTTTGAACAAAAACATTTTGGAAAATCCAATGCTTACTTTGCTAAAGGAGAACAACCTAAAAAGGGTAAGAAGAATTCCAACTCTTCCAATTCTAAACGAAACAAGAACTCTTCTGAAAATGAAAAAAAGTGAAGATCTTTTAAAGGAAAAGGAAAGAGTAAAAAGGATAAAAAGTGTTACAATTGTGGAAAAATGGGCCATATTGCTAGAGAGTGGTTTGAAAAGAGAAGGGGTATGAAAGAAAACTATAAAAATGAGGCAAAAGTTGCTGCTGTCCAGAATAATACTATATAAGAAAATGGTGGTGTGTATGCTGTGACATTTCCAAATCATATAGATGAATGGATTCTTGATTCTAGCTTCACTTTTCATATGAGTCCTGTGACGGACTGGTTTTCTAGTTTGACTCTGATTGATGGTGGTTCTATACATTTGGTTAATGAAGATGCTTGTGAAATAAAAGGCATAGAAACTATGACCATTAAATATGATAATTGGAAAATTGTCACCTTAGAAAAAATCAAATATGTACTAGATTTTAAGAAAAAATTGATTTCTCTTGGCAGGTGGGATGAACTTGATTTTGATATTAGAATTAGAAGTAGGCATTGCAGACTTGTTATTGATGATTCGTACGAATTGCTCAATGTGCCTAAAGTGAATGGATTATATACTGTGCATGCTCTTCCTGTTATACATTTTGTATCCAGGGGTGTAGTCAGGAAATTATAGAAGGAGGAGCTGGATCAAAGATTGAAAAAAGTCATTCGCAGTCAGGCTTGATTTATATGTTTTTGTGAGAGAGAAACGGTGGGGGATTAGGGTTGGCATTTTATAAGATGACAATTAGTTTCTACATGAAGAACCAAAAAAAAAAGTCAAAGATTGGTATTCGGTGAAACTAAGAATTACAAAGCTCCAAGCTTTCATCATGAACGTAGATTTTGGAGAATTAGAGATGAAAATCAGAGATGAGCAGAGGGAGAGACTGAGAGATAACCTAGAGGAGAGATTGTGAAACTTTGAAACTTTAATTATGGAATCCCACATCGAAACTTGATGTTAAACGAATTCGGGGTATGATGTATAAAATGGCCAATTCACATGGTATTCAAGCTTAGGGAATTGAGTTTTGTAGGCTGGTTTTCAACTATAGTTCCCTGAGCCCAGGATTAAGTACCTCAAGCCCAAAAAAGTTAAAACTTTTTGTCCTTCAATTTTTAAAGGCTCTGGTCCAAAGTTGGCCTGAGCCAGGGCACAGGGAGGCCCTTCTCTAGCTCCGCCTCTATCTGTATCTGTTGTTCATTCTCTAAATATGACTCAATTGTGGCACTATAGACTAGGACATAGGTTTTAAAAAAGTCTACAAATTCAGTGTGATAATAGCGCCTTTGGAAAAGATAAAATTGAGAAACTCTCATTCTGTCAGGAATGTATCACCGGTAAACAACATAGGTTACGTTTTATACAAGGAATGCATAAAGAGACATTATGGAATATATTCATACTGATCTTTTGGTGTTTGCTCCTGTGCAAACTGTTTCTAGTTTTAAGTATTACTTAGGGATTGTTGATGATTTTTCAAGAAAAAATTAGGTCATTTTAATCAAACAAAAATTTGATATATTTCAGAATTTTAAAACTTCAAAAACTCTATGAAAATTAAACTCACAAGAAAGTGAAAGTGTTGAGAACAGACAATGGTCTGGAATTTTGTAATAGTGAGTTTGATTCTTTTTGTCAAGAAAATGGTATTTTAAGGCATAGAACAGTGGCGCACACACCTCAACAGAATGAGATTACAGAAAGAATGAATAGGATTCTATTAAACAAAACTAGATGCATGTTGTTTGGGGACAGGAATGCCTAATAACTTTTGGGGTGAAGCAGTTAAAATTACATCTTTTCTTGTTAATAGCAGTTCTTCTACTTTAATAGGCAATAAAACCCTAAACAAATCTGGTCTAGGTACTTACCTGATTATTCTTTTTTGAAAAACTTTGGCTGTGCTGCATTTGTTCATCAAAAGCATGGTAAGTTAGAGCCCAGATCTTTGAAGTGTGTTTTTCTTGGTTATGAACAAGGAACAAAGGGATATAAACTTTGGGATTTTCAAAAAGGTTTTAGTATCATTATAAGTAGAGATGTGATTTTCAATGAGTCTAGAATGCCATGTTTTAAATCAAAACCAGCAATAGCTGAAGTCGATAATTCTGTGCATAGACACGATGTGACTTATTGGGATGATTTTGATAATGTGTAATATGATTTTGTGCTTGATACTCAACCTGAGGTGGAGGTACCTCAAAGTAGAGTTCCCAATATGAATTCTGATGCTTCTGATGATAACTCCCTTGAAATTGATGTGCATAATGATCATGTTGATATAGTAGATGATTCTACTACTGTGCAACCTGTTGAAACTATTGAAAATCCTCTTGAAAATTATTAGCTTTCTAGGGACAGAACTAGGAGGAATCCTAGGCCTTCTATTAGATTATCTGATCCTGATTTTGTGCATTCTCGTTTTGTTTATCTATATGATGAATCTGAACCTGTTACATTTGATGAAATGTTATAGTTAAAAGATAAAGGTAAATGGTTTATTTCTATGCATGAAGAAATTGATTTTTTGCTTAAAAATAAGACTTAAGTTCTCGTTCCAAAACCAAAAGATTAAAAAATTATTGCTTACAAATAGATTTTTAAGATAAAAATGGGAGCATGGCTAGTTGATGCAATGAGGTACAAGGCAAGACTTGTAGCAAAAAGTTTTTCTCAAAATGAGGATTTTTATATCTAAGTATGAGGTCGCGTTTAGCGCCTCCCTTGTCAAAAGGCGGGCCTATTTCACCTTGAGCTGGAGGATCATAAGAGTGGACCTTGACTAGTCATCTCATGGTCTCGACAAGCTCAGGATCCTTAAGCTTACCCTGTGGCCTCAGATCTCCAGTTCATGAGGTCAACTTATGACCCATTGAGTGACATGCCATATTTTCGTATGCACACCACAGGAGATTAGCTCACGAGGTCACATGTTTGAGGCTACTGATGTCGTCACACAGCTTGATAGACATGATGGGGTGTAATACAACTTGTAGGCCAACTTGCGTATCTTATCACTTAAGGCTGATGTGATAGCCGCATTTAATGTAAAGTTGGTATTTATCTTTCCCATACAGCAACTAGCTTACAAATAGTTAAAGAGCCTGGCGCCAATCCCAAGTCGGTTCATTGGCTAAGTATTTAAAGTTCATAATCTTTACATACCAATTGTTACACTATAAATACAACGAGATCCGACAAAAAGATGGGTTCTCCCTCACTGTGACACAAATCTTTGTCTTCTTTATATTTATTTCTGTCATTACTCCTCTCATAAATTCACTAACTTCACTATAAAATTAGCATTTATGACCCAAATCGATTAAAATACAAGTTTCCCACGTAAATAAATTCGTTTGTTAAGTCAAGGTAGACTTTGACATCAAAGCGCTGTCTGTGGGAATCTTTGCGAAAATCTAGCTTGAAAGTGTTTGAAAGTTAGAGATGAGTAAAAAACTCAATTATAGTGAAAGAAGAAGGAGTCACAATGTTAAACTCCCTCAAAGATTTCAAAGCTAAAGAAGAACATCAGAGGTAGGTCTCTAGTGACCTGCTCCGACTCAGAAACCAAAGTTCTGCAGAGGCAAGTCGAACTATTGGCCTAAAAGGTTCAGTGGTTACAGAAACAACAAAGCCAACTGCCTCTCTCATGCAATTTAAATGAACCCTCACAAGAAGATTCCCTTGCGAATTGAAAAAGTGGAGAGGACACTCGTACAGCTGATCCACCAACGTAACCCATATGGAGGTGATTAAGTTTCACGCTGTCAGCCACATTGGCCTCAACACGACCTACTCCCAATGCAAGAAGAGGCCTGACCCCATTGAATGTTGGCAGAGCCAGCATATTCGACAGGCTAGGACTCTAAGTCCAGTAGGAATCTAAACAATAACAACCCCCTGGCCATGAATGGTCACCTAGAATAGGCGGCGAAAGCAAAAAGACCCTGTGGAAGCCTACGGTGGTTAGCAGCCAGATCGGAAGAGCCACGTCTGAACTCCAGTCACCTGAGATCACGCC
>CAVNYN010214075.1:0-13481 GCA_963692815.1 Nyctanthes arbor-tristis | reverse complement strand
AAAGGATAAAATAAGGATATGGTTATCTCTATTTTTTTTTTTTTAATTTTAAAGGAGTTGGACCCTGCCAATTGCATTGGGGAGAGTCATTCATGTGAGTTATTGGTGGTGTGCGCGTTATTCAGACTAAAGGTTATCAAAACTTTCCTGGGGTTTTGAACACTATTTCAATAAGAATAATGTGGAAATAAAATCTTGTTACATTGCAGGATCACACTGATGATGTGATTAATACGATGTTGACACTTAGTAATACTATATCCATCTCATAAAAATATTTCCTTTTTATTTTTCACATAGATTAAATTTTAATTAAAAAACTTAATTTGTGTTGCTAGAAATATACAATTTAATGATATATTACCTAATAAGTCTTTTCATTTATTTAATATTTCACTTTAAATCTTCTTTATTGTTGATTACTATGTATAATAAATAAAGGTATTTTAGAAAACTAAAAAAGCTAAAAAAGGAAAGGAAAATTGTTAATTTCACAAATCATCCCCCAACCTTTGAGCTAAGTCTTGATTTCATTCTCAACATTTGATAAGACACCCCACAGCCCCCAACATTTGATAAATACACACAAATCTTCTTTTTTACACTATTCCACAAAATTTTTAATAAAATGACGATTATACCCCCTTAAATTTTTTTTGAAAAAGGTTTAATAAAAAAACTTAAAAACCAACTCACCTCATCCCCACTCCACGTTAGAAATGGCAATGGGCCGGGTATCCCTTCCCCCGTCCCCGCCCTGTACCCGCCCCGTATCCGATTGAATCGGGTACGGGGCGGGGGAGCTTCAGGGGGTACGAGAAAAATATTCGTTACCCGCCCCGTTAAGAAAATTCAAATAAAATTAAAAAAAATCGGTTTTTGTCAATTGTCGCAGGGGTGAAAGAGACTAGGGTTTGCCAATAGTTAGTCAATTTTCTTGATTTAGTTTTTGTTATTTTAAGTTAAATTTTGAATTAATATTAACTATTAACCATTAAAGTTGGAAAATTTTACCAAGTAGAACATCTACCAAAATGGTCAAGGCCTGTGTTATGTATATCTTTGGGCATAGGTTTAGAATCTCACACTCACATTGTCAAAACATTTTTACCAAATATATTAAAAAAAGAAAAATTAGGGTAACGGGGTTGGGGCGGCTACGGGGCGAAATTTTTTGCCCCGTACCCATGGGTAACGGGTAATGGGCACATAATTGCCATTCCTACTCTACGTTCCCCTCTCCTTCGGCCAGAGTTTAGCGGCCGACTGGTGGAATGGTACATTCTGGAGGCCACAAATAGGAGGATTCACCCTCCATTTGTGCTGGTACAAATGGAGAGGTGAATCCCCCCATTTCACTGTCATTTCCGACAGCAAAATGGGAGGATTCACCACTTATTTTTGAGACAAATACTGTTGAAAATAGCAACAAAATCGCTGCCATTTTTTGGCAGCATCGCTACCGGTTTCTAACAGTACAAATGGGGTGACTGGCCGCCGGAACTCCGGCCGAAGGAGGGGGGACGTGGGGTGGGATGGGATGGGGTTTAAGTTTTTTATTATTTTTAAACTTTTTTTAAAAAATGTAAAAAGTTTAAGGGTATAATTGTCATTTTGTTGAAAATTTTCTAAAATAGTGTAAAAAAAGACGATTTGTATGTATTTATCAAATGTTGGAGTTGTGGGGTATCTTAACAAAGGTTGGGGACGAAATCGAGATTTAGCTCAAAGGTTGTGAACGATTTGTGAAATTAACCCAAAAAGAAATTTAATTTGAGATGGATAAAAAAAGAATAGACTATCTTTTTAGAACAGAGTGAGTAAGAAAAAGTTTAGTGTGTGTGTGTGTGTGTGTGTTTATATATATATTTTTTCCTTTTACATGCTACACTGTCCAAACAAGATTCTATTTTCATAATATTTTTAGTGTGTATTAGAGCATCTCTAACGGTAAGGGTGGAGGTCATGGTGATAGAGAAGAGAGATTGTGAAGAGATAATTATTTAAATTGAATGAGCGAGTGGAAAGGGGTATAGGAGAAAAAAGCAGGAAAAGTGAAAAAGAGGAAAGAGATATATAGAAATTTAAAAATAATGGTAAAATAGTAGTGGAGAAGGTGGAGATGAAGGTGTGATTTTGGATATTAAGGTTGGCATTAAGAAAGAAAAGTAAGATAAAGTTGTGTTAATAAGAGAAAAGTGATTAAAAGAAAAAAAATTAAAAGAAAATAGAAAATATATGGGGTTTACTTTATTTTTTTGTGTGTGTATAACTTTTTGGGGATGACTTCTCTAATTGGAGATGCTTTAAGCTTTTGTCCGCCAGAATCTGCTCTTCCTCGTTGTTTGAACTGCAGTAAATTTCTACATGGATGGCCTATGTTTTCTTTGGGAAAAATAGAAGAGACTTATGTTTAAGGTCAAATGACTCCGTGGACAAGCCCAAGATTTGTGTACATTCATGCTCTGGTTTTCTTGATATTGGGCCCGAAATGTCATCCTAGACAGTTTGATCCGGTTGTAAATTGATCTCACGATTCATCAAGATCGGAATGTTTCAACTTTTATGCAACAACGTTGTCGATGACGGTATATATGTGTCGAAGATTATTGACATTACATTTAATGAACTCTCAAATATAATACTCCTTCTATCCCCAAAAAAATACTCTCCTTCTATTTTTTACACAAAGTAAGAAAAATCAATTAGTATTGTTAGAAATGTATAATTTAAAAACATATTTCTTAATATGCCCTTTTAGTTTATTAAATATTTCACTTTACATCTTTTTTATTATTGATTATCGTGCACAATAAATAAGGGTGTTTTAAAAAACTAAACAGTAAAATAAGAAAAAAATGAATATAATTTAGGTCGGATAAAAAAAGAAGAGAAATATCTTTTTAGGACAGAGAGAATCTATGTACGGGCGGATAAAAAGTGGAGGCATTTGGGCCAATGGCCCCCACAGGCAAAAAAAAATCCAGAATTATAAGATTAAAACAATGAATTACCATCTTTGCCCACACACATATTCTTTTATCCAAAATAAATGAAGACTTAAGGGTAAAATTGTAAAGATTCACTTCCACTAACTTTTCCTCTTCTCATAGTAAAATCCGATCTCCAAAACCGCGCCTCTAACCCGTTGAAGGAGAAAAAATCGTATTCCCAAATTATTATATAATGGCTAAATCGAAAAGACTGCAACAATTCCTCCACATTTTCGCACTACGATCAAAGTATTAAAAATGAATTTTCAGGTTCCTCGCTTCAAGTAACAATTTTGCTCAGTTTCAAATAATATTTCTTTTTCTTTTTTTTTCTTTTCTGACAATCGAATGAGACAAGTTTGATGCTAAATTTTGAGCTTTCCTTGTTCTGTAAATGAAGTTTATTATTTAATGTTTTCTTGATTTTTAATTTTAAAAGTAATAATCGCTATCTTATTAACTTTTTTATCAGCCACTAGTTCATGTCTCATTTTGTTTTTATATTTACTGGGTTTGTGGTTCACTTATTAAGTTACAAATGATTCAAGGAATTGAGGTTATACAATGATTCTAATGATTTAGTTTGAATTAACATATTAGTTCTTTGAATTCTAATAATTTCCCTTTTTTATTTAGTCATGGAGAAATTTCTTAGTAAGAATAGACACAAATTTAGCTTATGAAGAATTGGTGAGGCAATTGACAATCTAGAAAATCTGAATTATGTTGCTCTTGTTAAACACAAAACCTTATGCTGCTTTTATGCAACAACGTTGAATGTATACATGTGGCAAAGAATATTGACTTTACCTTTAATGAACTCTCAAATATAATACTCTCCCTGTCCTAAAAAGATACTCTCATTCTATTTTTCACACAAATTAAGAAAACTCAATTAATGTTGTTAGAAATGTATAATTTTAAAAATGTATTTCTTAATGTGTCATTTGGTTTATTTAATATGTCTTACATCTTTTTTATTATTGATTATCGTGTACAATAAATAGGGGTATTTTAGAAAAGTAAAAAGTAAAATAAGAAAAGAGGAATATAATTTGAGAAGAACAAAAGAGGAATATGGAGATATCTTTTTGAGACGGAATGAGTAATGATACAAAGGGGGGCATTGGGGACCATGGCCCCCACAAAAAAAAATGAAAAATGAAAAATCTAGAATTATAATATTGAAACAGTGAATTACCATCTTTGCCCACACACATATTCTTTTATTCAAAGTAAATAAAGACGTGAGGACAAAATTCTAATTCTTCACTTCCAATAACTTTTCCTCTTCTTTTGTTAAAATTCTAGAGCCAAAACCACGCCTCTTACCTGTTGAAGGAGAAAAAATCGTATTCCCAAATTATTATACAATGGCTAAATCAAAAACGTGTGCTCTTCCGATCTGGGAATTTCAACATGATATGGCCGATCACAGTTAAAGTGAAATTGAGAAAAACTGGAAATAAAATTAACCCAAGGATTTAACGTGGAAAACCCCTAATTTAAGATGGGGTAAAAACCACGGGCAAGTGTAGAAGAATTCCACTATAGTAAAAGAGTTACAACTTTCTTTCTATTAACAAGGAGATAACAATATTTAATCCATCTTGTAATAGGAGAAACAAAGTAGGAAACTCACAGGAAAAACAATATTTTCTCTCAAAAAATTTTCAGTCTCTCTACTGTTTTCTCTCTACTATTTGTATCACCAAAGCCCACCCCTCAATGAAGAAATGACATTCAAAAATGGGATGAATTGCTTCTGCCAAAATCGTGCTCTATTTATATGAAAATTTTGCCATATTGCATTTAATTTACAGCATCAATTTTCAACCGAGAGCCATGATTTTATGGTGGTGTTTCACACTTAAATGCATTCCCATGAAATCTTCGTTGTATTGATATTATCTATGCAAAATTCTCCACCAAAGGCTGCCACAATTTGTGCCATTTTCCACCAATGTTTGCTGTGCATTAATTTGCCACCCAAGAATTTCCATCATGAATAGTAAAAGCACTATTCACCTTTGAATTGTTAGACAAAAGCCAAAAATGGCTTTACTTGTTTCACATTCTCCCACTTAAAGTCATTTTGGCGATAACCTGATCCTTTCTACACTTGCCGTTCTCATGCTGCTTACGTCTCCGCTAGACCATAACATGATCTACACCAAACGAACTTGTCAGTGTTGATTGGCTTCGTTATTGCATCTGCTAGGTTCTCTTTGGTGTGTATCTTTAACATGTCTACACTACCGTTTTCTACCACTACGCGTACAAAGTGATATTGTACACCTATGTGCTTTGTCCTGGAATGAAAGGCCAGATTCCTTGCAATATGCAAGGCGCTTTAACTGTCACAAAACAGAGGAATTTTCTTTTGTTTGTGCCCAAGCTCCTCCATTAATCTTTGCATCGAAACTGCTTCTTTGCAAGCTTGTGTAACTGCCATATATTCTGCTTCTGTGGTAGATAGAGCCACCAAAGTTTGCAATTTTGAGATCCAGCTTACTGCTCCTCCTACAAGTGTAAACACATAGCCAGTAGTTGATTTTCTTTTATCGAGATCTCCTACAAAATCTGAATCAACATATCATCTGACAGTTATATCTGATCTTCCGTAACATAATGCAACATCTGAAGTTCCTTTGATGTATCTCAGAATCCTTTTAATAGCATTCCAATGCTCTCTACCAGGATTCGTCATGGACCGACTTACTACTCTACTGCTTGTGCAATGTCTGGTCTAGTACATACCATAGCGAACATTAAGCTTCCCACTGTTGATGCATACGGTAGTCAAGACATTTCCATCCTCTGCGCTTCATTGCTAGGGCTTATACTTGAGGATAATTTGTAATTGACAGGAAAAAGGGTAGAAATTGGCTTACAATCTTGAATATTGAAGCGCCGCAAGACTTTTCTCAAGTAATTCTTCTGAGAAAGCCAAATCTTCTTGTCTTTTCTGTCTCGGTGAATTTGCATCCCTAGAATCTTGTTTGCTGGTCCTAGATCCTTCATGTCAAACTCTCTAGCTAACTGGGACTTTAATTCTTGGACACGATCTTTGTTGGGGTCTGCTACCAACATGTCGTTCACATACAACAGCAAGATAATGAAGTCATTATCACCTTCAAACCTTTTGTAGTATGCACAATGGTCTGAGCTAAGCCTATTGTAATCAAGGCCAATAATGAAGGAATCAAATCTCTTGTACCAACATCTTGGCGCCTATTTTAGACCGTACAGAGATTTGGTCAACCTGCAAACAAGTTCTCTTTTCTTTCTTCAACAAAACCTTCTGGTTGGAGCATATAAATTTCCTCTTCAAGTTCTCCATGAAAAAATGCGGTTTTGACTACTCTGACTATTGTGAGTCGAACAACAGGAGAAAATATCTCGTTGAAGTCAATTCCTTCTTTCTGAGCATATCCTTTGACCACCAGTCGTGAGATCGGAAGAGCATTCCACTTGATCATTGCCATTTCCTTTGATTTTATAGACCCATTTGTTTCCAATGGCTTTTCTACCTTGTGGTAATAGTACAAGTTCCCATGTTTTATTCTTATGAAGGGCCTCAATTTCCTCTTGCATAGCTGCCATCCATAAAGCTGACTTTGAACTGTTTATGGCTTCTTGAAAGGTTGATGGCTCTCCATCTTCTGTTAGAAGACAAAATGCAATATTGCCCTCCATAATATAATTTGAGTACCTAGCTGGCTAGCTCTTCTCACGAGTTGACTTCCGTAATACTCGATTATCTACTGGTTCTTGTTCATCGTTCTCTGGTGCCACTTCAGAAGTATCTGAACCTTCTGGTTCTTTAATATTTTCCACCTGAACTGATGTAGTCTTTGCATCGTCCTTTGAAGTGCCACTATTTCCTTCATTTTGCACTTTATCTTCTGTGAAGATATCATCCCTACTGATGATAACCTTGTAGGCAGTGGGATCCCACATGCGATATCCCTTAACACCATCATCATATCCCAAGAATATGCATTTCCTGGACTTTGGATCTAGCTTTGTCCTTTCCTGGGTGTGATACATCACGTATGCATGACATCTAAATATATGGAAAGAAGAATAATCAGCTAGCTTCCTACTCCACATTTCCATTGGTATTTTAAACCCAATAGCTGTTGATGGAGACCGATTAATGACATAACAGGCGGTGCTAATTGCTTCAGCCCAAAATGACTTGGCTAGACCAGCAGTTCCTAACATAGCTATGGTTCTCTCTAATAGTGTTATATTCATCCGCTCTGCCACTCCGTTTTGTTGTGGAGTATGTGCAACAGTGAATTGCATTTTGATACATTTTTGTTCACAAAATCCACGAAAATCTTTGCAAGTATACTCTCCTTCATTATCTGTCCTCAAATACTTGATCCGCTTTCCAGTTTCAAGCTCTACTTGCGCTTTAAATATTTTGAATACAGCAAATACATCCGCGTTGTGCTTGATTGGATACATCAAACATTTCCTCGAGTAATAATCAATAAATGAAACAAAATAATTTGCTCCTCCGAGTGATGAAACTGGTGATTCCCAAACATCATAATGAACTAAAGGTAGAATGTCATTGCTCATAGCTATAGATCTGCTGAACTTTAATCTGTGCTGCTTGCTCATGAGACAGTGCTCGCAAAATGGTAGATTCACGACGCTCTTCCGATCTCCAGGAAGTAATTTCCGGTCGAAGAGAATTTTCAATTCTCATTCTGACATGTGGCCTAACTTGAGATGCCACATCATTGTTGACTCTTCTTCTTGACCTGTTGATGCAACAAATATATCTGTTTCTTGAATTGTCTCTCCATTAAGCATGTATAGATTTGCAGCGATCTTTTCTGCCTTCATATCAACTAACGCCTCTCTGACAATTCTCATGATCCTATTTTCAGTATGGGTCTTACACATGAGATCATCTAATTGTCCAACCGACAATAGATTTTTCTTCAAACCCATCACATGTCATACCTCTTGGATAGTGCGAATTGTACCATCGTGCATCTTTATCTTAACGGTACCAAGCCAATGATCTCCAAAGCATAATCGTCCCCCACGTACACAGATCCTCCAGAGATAGGTTCATATTTGTGAAACCATTCCCGTCGAGAGGTCATGTGCCATGTAACTGCTAAATCCATCAGAGATCGGAAGAGCGTCGTGTCAAACTATTTTCTGCTTTCAACAGCAGTTGCTTCACTGCAAAGAACTTCACAAATGTCTGTGGTACTTTCAACCAAACATTGAGAATTTGACATCTCAGGAGCTTTATCATCTACTCTCTTCTTATTACGCCAACATTCTTTCTTTATGTGCCCTTTCTTGCAACAACCGTAGCATTTAATGTTCTTCCCGCTTCTTGACTTTGACTTGCCTTGATTGTAACTCCCACTGGGGCCACGTTCCATTGATCTTCCTCTCGTCATTGATAAAGCCTCAACTTGTTGTGAGCTGCCTTGCCTGTCCTCCTTATTTTTGCGCCTCTGTTCTTCTTCAATAATAGCTGACGCAACAGTGTTAAAGACAAGACTTGTAACATTGTTGGTCAAATTTATAACGAGTTGATCACGTGAATCAGGCAAACTTTGAAGTAGGATCTCAGCACGTTCAGCATCCTCGACTGTGAATCACAGCGTTGTAAGTTGAGAAAATAGCGTATTAAGTGTATTGATGTGATCCGTTACAGATGCTGATTCTACCACTCGAAGAGTGTAGAGTCTTCTCTTTAGGAAAATCTTGTTGTGAAGTGATTTGGCCTCGTACAATTTCGTCAGAGTATCCCATATCTCCTTAGTCGTCTTTTTCTCCGCAACACTTGATAAAACTGAATCTGATAATGCGAGATGCAAATCTCCAATAGCATTATCATCCATCTCCTTCTACTTTTCATCAGTGATGCCATCTGGTCTTGTATCAATCGCCGCTAATCAATTGTCCTTCTGCAAGATAGCTTTCATTTTTAATTTCCACAATGAGAAATTACTCCCATTGAACTTCTCAATCTCGAACTTTGCTGCCATTGCTTTTATCACGAACAACCTCTTGATAGAACCGACTTATACTATATCACGTGCAAAATAATTTTACTCGTGAATAGTATCTCACCAACCAAAAGCTGTGAGACCACTGTTAGGGAATTTCAACGTGATACGACCGATCATGGCTAAAGTGAAATTGAGAAAAACTGAAAATAAAATTAACACAGGGATTTAACGTGGAAAACCCCCAATTTAAGATGGGGTAAAAACCAAGATCGGTGTAGAAGGATTCCACTATAGTAGAAGAATTACAAGCTTCTCTCTATTAACAAGGAGATAACAATATTTAATCCCTCTTGTAATAAGAGAAACAAAGTAGGAAACTCACAGGATAAACAATATTTTCTCTCAAAATATTATAAGCCTCTACTATTTTCTCTCTACTATTTGTATCACCAAAGCACACCACTCAATGGAGAAATGACACTCAAAAATGGGATGGATTGCTTCTGCCAAAACCGTGATCTATTTATAGGGAAATTCCACCACATTGCATTTAATTTACAGCATCAATTTTCAACCGAGAGTCATGATTTCATGGTGGGTTGTTTCACACTTAAATGCATTCCCATGAAATATTTGTTGTATTGATATTATCTATGCAAAATTCTCCTCCGAAGGCTGCCACAATTTGTGCCATTTTCCACCAATGTTTTCTGTGCGTTAATTTGCCACCCAAGAATTTCCACCATGAATAGTAATAACACCATTCACCTTTGAATTCTTAGACAAAAGCCAAAAATGGCTTTACTCGTTTCACAAAAGACTGCAACAATTCCTCCACATTTTCGTACTAAGATCAAAGTATTAAAAATGAATTTTCAGGTTTCTTGTTTCAAGTAACAATTTTGCTCAGTTTCAAGTAATATTTCTTTTTCTTTTTTGACAATCGAATGCCAGAGGTTTGATGCTGAAAATTGAGTTTTCTTATTTCTGTAAATGAAGTTTATTATTTAATGTTTTTCTTGATTTTTAGTTTTAAAAGTAATAACCACTATCTTATTAACTTTTTTATCAGTCATTAGTTCATGTTTCCATTTTTTTATTTACTGGGTCTGCGGTTTTGTTATTAAGTTACAAATAATTCAAGGAATGGGGGCTATACACTGATTCTAATGATTTGGTTTGAGTTAACATATTAATTCTTTGAATTCTACAAATTTCTCTTTTTTATTTAGTCATGGAGAAATTTCTTAGTGAGAATATATACAAATTTAACTTCTGAAGAATTGGTGAAGCAAGTGACAATCTAGAAAATCTGAATTATGTTGCTTTTGTTAAACACAAAAGCTTACAATAATGTCTCTTCAAAAAAAAGAAAAATTAAAATATGTTTGATGTAATGATCTTTTGATTTATAAATTATGTTTTTTTAGGTCAATATCGATAATTGTCTATGTCAACTTTCATTTTTATTATCATGACTCCCCCTTATTACTTGAAAAATCTAGATCCGCCACTGGAGTAATGTTTACATTATATATTCGGTAAACAATTATTAGTGATTGACAATATCAAATATTTAATGTATCAAATAAATATCTTTTTTCACCTCTTGTCATGTCACCCTATGATTACTACCATGCATTGGAGTGGAGACACCCTAATTGATGGACATGCAATCTATAGCTGTGAAAAACTCCAAATTGATCTTTAAATTTTGCATAACATCTCTCACAATAATATTTCCTCGTTGCATGACTACGATGCAAATCTTGTTACGATCCACCTTGTTTTGTCATTACTCCAAGAATAATGTTATGTAGCACTAGTAGTGCTTAGCACTAGTCTAGATGGCATTTAATGTGTCATTAAATGATAAGTAAAATTAAATAAATAAATAATCCACTTAACTCAATTTATTATTTAATGTCACTTTAATATAATATCAAGTACCAATAATACTAAATAGCATTACTCTTACTCCAATGCATGCTGCTAAACATTATTTCCATTAAGTTTATAATCACTAACCAGTCGCATGTCGTTTTACTACTCATCACGTGCCTTGCAGATTCGCAAATATTTGTGTTTGTCCTATTCTATCGTGTAATTTGTGTGGCAAATTATAATTTGACAACTTATGTTGCCGACAAATGGTAAAATTAAAAATGCATTCGATTAAGTTTTCCTATATATTAATTAATTAATTAATTCATTCATGCATGCGTGCTGCAATATTATTGGCCGACATAACCTTTGTTTTCGTAAGCTTCTTTTTGGGACATTACAGCTTTGCGTCCTGGGATCGGAAAACTTCTTTTCCGGACATTAAACTAACATGGGCCTGGGGCCTTATTTTCGTGGTAGTTTTGTCATTTGTAAATAATACTAGAACATTTTTAGGCTGGTATTTTAAGAGATTGAAGTATTCATGTCCAATCAATTCAAGTGTGGTCGACTAACATCGGAAATGATCCATAGATCAGCTGTTCCTGTTATAACAAAACAAAATTTTAGATGAATTTTATATTTCTCATATTTAAACAATCAAATATCTGACCCAGGGAAAACTTTAAAAGTAAGATTAATGTTGGAGAAAAAACCAAGGGAAAAAAAGTCAAAGGGAAAAAACTAGAGGGAAAAAACATATTTTCAAATAATGTGTAAGAGGAAAAATTGAAGAGAAAACATATTAAAAGATTTAGTCTATTTTAAGTTTATTTTTTTACATTATTTTGTTATTATTTTTTTGTCATACAATTTATATTCAATTTTTTACGTAATATTAATTTTTTAAAAATTTATTACATATTATTTTAAGAAATGAAGTTGGGGGTATTAAGACTTGAAGTTCTATATTAAAAAGTCAGTCTATTAAGAGGAGTAGTCCAAGTATTTATATGTTGGTTTATATTCTTATATTTAGTCGATGAGATCGGAAGAGCGTCGTGTAACATGCCCCCGCAAGATGTGGCTCATTAAAACAGACCAATCTTGAAATCCGTGTACTCATTTTGAGTCTTAACCGGATCTAATTACTCGTTAGAGGTTGATGGGCTCTGATACTGTATTAAGACTTGATGTTCCATCTTAAAAGGTCAACATATTAAGAGGAGTAGCCCAAACGCTTATATGTTGGTTTACATTCTTATATTTAGTCGATGTGAGATTTATCCCTTAACATGAGAGAAGGTAAAAAAAGGGGGGCTATATTTAGCCCCGCTTTTACGCTCCCCCCCCCCAACAAATGCATTTTCCCCTCTCTTTTTCTATATATAATTTGATTTTATTGGGGATAAAGATTTTTACTCAAACACTAATCATGTTCTAAAGGGATAGCTAGCTGTAAATCACTAGGAATATATATATATATATATTTTTTTTTTGCATAATTAATCACACTATAAAACGGTGGCTCTTAAAGTTCGTTTGGGCAGTTGGTGGCGCACTTGCCAACAAACTAATTCATTTTATTATGTTTTGCTTTAGGAAAAATTCTTATTGGCTAACTTATTAAAAATGGTCCACACTTAAAATAATTATTATACATTTCGTGTCAAAGCAGAAATGTAATTTAGGGGTGAACAATCAATCTTGTATTGATAATTATAGTTAAAGATTTAACAAAAATCTAACATAATGGGTTTTTCTCACCTCTCTCCAGCACAAGCTTAGGTACTAACCAACTACCATGTTACAACAATAAAAAAATAAGATACTAAGACTCACCTAAATCCTAATTATATTAATCTAATATAAATAAAAATTAATGAATTCACAAGCAAACTTGAGTGAGGACAAAAATTTTTGCCCATCACAAATCGAAACATATATTCCCTACATCATTTCAAATCTATGCCCATTTTGTAATCTTTTATGTAAATTAAATGCCAACAATGTAGATTTGATCCCTTACATAATCAATAACAAGCTAGTATTTGAAGATGTAGAATTGCATCAAAAAATTGTTGACGGTCTCTTTACGTTTGTATTCAATTCAACGCATCAAATTACATAAATTACAATTTTCTAGTTAGACCAAACTTGTTAAGATTTGACAAACCTAAGAATAATAAATAGAAAAAGAAAAAAAAGCATGAGTTAATTATATTGAGCTTGATTAAACTTTGTAATTAAACCGACCATCGTTTTGTGATTGTGTTTGGCCACGGCGCTAATCAAGCAAGGCGTGTATAAGGAAAATTCAGTCAGTCCCTCCCCGCCTCCCACCCCACGTGCCTTAAACTACGCTCAACTTAAACTTTTATTATTATAAAATAAAATATTATAATATTACTTTATTATTATTATTATTGAAATAAAATATATATATAAGATAATAAAAAATATATAAAAGATTATTATTATGCAACGATAAGAAGGCCCTATAATTTATTGGTTATTGATTTTGTCCTTATCCATCTCCCTTGATTCTATATATGCAACCAAGTTGAATGTCATCTCTCCCCTTCTTGTTAGAGTTTTGAGAAGA
>CAVNYN010214071.1:0-12613 GCA_963692815.1 Nyctanthes arbor-tristis | reverse complement strand
TACTGTTAAGAGTTTTCTCCTTTCCCTTCCATCTTCTTCAGCTCTACTACGAAACTATTTCAAAAAAAAAAAAAAAAAAAAACTCAAAGCTTCACCTGAAACTCCCCAAACAAAAAAAAAAAAAAAGAAAGAAAGAAAGAAAGAAAAGAAAAAAAAAACTCAAAGCTTCACCTGAAACTCCCCAAAAAAAAAATAAAATAAAAGAAAGAAACAAACAAAAGAAAAAAAAAACTCAAAGCTTCACCTGAAACTCCCGAAAAAAAAAAAGAAAAGCAAAAAGAAAGAAAGAAAGATAAAATTATGAGACAGTTGGGTATGCCCGTGCATCCCTATAGCTCCGCCCCTGCAGGAGGCACATATTTGATCCATGCCTCCAATAGAGCTTTCCCATCATAACTTCCCTATTTAGCAAGAGGGAGTAGTTTGATCTTTTCTTTTTTTTTTTAACAAGGGAATTATAGAGGAATATCTGTCTAATGGCCGATTGATAACATTCATTTTTTTTTTTTTGGCTTTTTAAGCTTTATTTTTCCTTAGTTTTTGCATTCATTTGTTGTTATCTTTGGAAAAATTTAGATGTATGATCGGATCCAACACACGAGTCGGTAGGCTGGAGCCCACCTAACTTTTTTTGGGAAAAAAAAATTTTTGACTTAGAAAAAATTGTTGTAGTTAAATTTAGGGTACTTTACATAAAAACCACCATTTGTAATAGAATTTTAAAAAATACCTTTAAATTGAAAGTAATTTTAAAAATACCACTTTCTATATTGTTGCTACACTAAACCAATAATAAAAAAAATTAAAAACCACCCCACCTACCCACCCCACTCCCCCTCCCCCTCCCCCCATTGGCCGGAAGTCCGGCCGCTGGAGTTGCTGCTCCGGCAGCAGAAGCAGCGAAATTGGGGGATTCTCCCCCCATTTTTGCAGCAAATTCTGCGGGAAATGGCAACAATTTTGATGCCATTTCCGACAGCATTTGTGCTGTCGGAGCAGCACAATGAGAGGAGAATCCCCCCATTTACGGCATCGAAATGGAGGGATTTCCCCCATTTTGGCAGCATTTGTGTTGCCGAAGCAGCCGAAATGGGGGGACTGCCATCTCCTGCAGCGAAATCGGAGGATTCTCTCCTCCATTTTGGCTTTGTTGCCATTTCCGGCAGCACAAACATCAACTTCGGCGGCCGGACTTCCGGCTGATGGGGGGAGGAGGAGTGGGGTGGCTTAGGTTGGGGTGGGGTGGGTGGGGATGGTTTTTTAGTTTTTTATTATTTTCAAGCATTTTTTAAAAAAATTTAAAAGGTTTAAGGCGGTATAATCGTCCTTTTTGTTAAAATTTTGGTGAAATAGTATAAAAAGGGACGATTTGTGTATATTTATCAAAGGTTAGGGCTGTGGCATGACAAAACAAAGGCTGGGGACGAAATTGAAACTAAACTGAAACGTTGAGGACGATTTGTGAAATTAACCCTAAAATAATCAACTAGGGTTTCAGTCGCAAAGTATGAAAATTCAAAAAAAAAAAAAAACAAAATTGAAGATGTATATTTAGCCGCTAGAAATGTTCCAGGAGCAACATCAAATAGCAGAGACGCTACATCAACAGTCGCTGCTACTTTTGTTCACAGCAGTGGTTGTGTAATAACAGCGACTACTGCGAACAATAATAGCAACTGGAGGCGCACATTAGGTTATGGTAGTGGGAGCGGCTGGTGGTAGTGTTAAGCAGTGGGTGGTGGGGCAGGTTATAGAGGTAGAATGTTATGGTGCTACGAGGCTGGTTGTAGGGCACGGCGGATAGGGGTTGCGGTGTTTGAACTACAGCTAGGGATGTCTGTGTGTGTATATACACAGATATTTATACACACATGCATATATACTAGAGTTGGCACGTACGTTGCATGTTTTACTATTTTCGCGCTGTTTTACTGTAAGTGGACATTAAAGCTCATCATATATTTGAATTCAAAAAAAGCTTATATATTCATTATTCATTCATCTTGTACAAGTGGATAATGTTTGTATTTGCATAAACACAATGAGAAAAAAGCTTCTGAAAAATTCTATTTGTTTCAAAAGGAAGCAAAATAAATCAATGTACTAAAAGGAGTCACAACACCTCTTGCAAAACATCACAGCCTCAAAGGTACATTGTTGTAGATTTTCTTTGCCGCGTTTCATGTGTTAGATGGATTCTAAACTTTTTCAAAAATGTTCTAAAGATCAAAGAGAGAATATAAGGATACTTCAGCAAGGTTAAATGGTTCACGTATATCCATGTTTTACTCGCAGTAACCATATCATGAACAAGAGGCATGTAGACTCTAACAAATTACAAAATAATTTAAACACTGAATCAGAGAGAAAATATGCAAGCAATGAGAAATAGATATTGATCTATTTCACCCGTTAGCTATACGCATTCATGTATTCGCTGTTCATGCAAAATCAAAAAGCTTAATTTGCACATGAGTCAGAACTATATATAATTATGATATGAAGCAGCCACTGAAATATTAATTCGTTTGGCAACCATTTTTTATTGTGGTTTATAAATGGATTTAAAAATCAAATTTTGTATAGATGTTGTCATGTAATGATGTCATGTGGAGGTAATGATTAAAATGATATGAAAAGTTATATCACATCAAATATGTGGCTTGATGGTGTGTTGTCATGTGTTAAAAATTTGAAATTTAAATTTGTGTTGTAAATGGTGATAGTTTTTAAATGGTAACCATGCTGAAAATCTGTTGATGTACAAATAAAACAAATGAAAAATAGCCAACAACAAAGTTGAATTGAAAAAAAAACAAGAAAAAAGAAAAAGAGCACAAAACAACAAAACAAAAGGACGACTATGGGCCCAAGATTCACTCTTATATAATAACTAGGATTGGTACGTGCGTTGCACGTGTCACTGATTTCACGCTGTTTTTATTTTCCTGAGTAAAGTTCATCATAAATTAGAATTCAAAAACAGCTTAAATATTCGTTATTCTTGTATCTAGTAGAAGTGGATTATTATTTTATTTATTTATTTATTTATTTGTTTTGAGAAAATCATATTCAAATCTTTAGTTCAGAAGAAAGTTTACCATAATAAAGATGATAGAACACCCAAAAGCCGAAGCTTTTGGGTGAAATCTACACCTTTTGGACACGCTTCTACAACATCAAATACTTTTTTTATTTATTTTTATTACATTTAGCCAACAATATCATAAATCAATGGAAGAATATAAAAAGGGAAAAAGAAGAAAATACTTACTTAAAAGCCCTATAATAAACTCCAAACTTGAAGAAATAATTAGCGTTCTTGATCTTGCATTTACCCTTGATCACAAGGAGGCTGAATGAACAAAATCTTAGAATGCAATCTTGGAAATCTTTGCCATGGCAGCTGAAGTAGAAATGGTGAACCACTTATTCTGGTGGCCATTAGAGATTAGCTGAGAAAGAAATTAGCTCCAATCTTCCTTAAATAGCATGAGTTCATACCAGTTTCGTCATTCCCTAAACCAAAGAAGTTGTGATCGACATTTCAAGTTGTTCAATTGCCTCAGCAGTAGTCAAATAAGGCATAACAAATTACCTAGTGTGAACAATCTGAAATGCAAGATAATAGTGTCAGACTTTGGGAAATGGAGCTACACTTTTGATTAAAGATTCAACTCACCTCCTTTAAAATCCTTTGTAAAGCTGAAAAAATAAGAGCTTGTTCTTTGTAGCTTCACACATCCCAATAATCTTTCTTTATATTCGCACAACACATTCTCCTATAAATCTAATTTCCTTTAACATAAAGCTCACAAGAACAAGCTCTAAAAGAAATATGAAAAAAAAGGCTCTAGTAAATGGAAAATAATTGTTAATTACTACCCTAAATCTGAAATGCCAAAATCTCCATATACTACAGTAAGACTCTGATATGCTAAAAGCAAAGTGGTCTTCTAAGAATCATAGCAAAAACCCGTTACAATCAATATTCCAAGAATTTGAGTCCATATATGAATGGAATTGCTGACATCCAACTACAAAATACTAACAAACTATGTGCATAAACTTCTAAAAATTTAGGTAATGGCAAATTGCACTACAAGCTATTGTTGGCAAAGTAATGGCAACTATGAATTACAATTTTGCAAACCTTTGAAATCCCCAGCACTTGCCATAGGCAAGACCCAAGGTTCTTCAATGTCAATCTTTGCTAAATTACAGGTAATTGGAATGATTAACTGTAGATAATCAAATAAGCAAATCTATAAAATTAACAACGGTCAAGAAAAGAGTAAAATAAAGAAGAGAACAAAAGATAGTACTACAAGGAAACTGCAAATGTCACCTACTAATAGAATAAACAAAAAGCAACAAACATTTGCCTACTTCTCACAAAACTTGTGTGGCATATTCATGCCTTGAGCATTTTCAATAAGGTGAAATATCTATAAGAAAAATTGAAAGAAGTCATAGAGTAATTCTTCCCCTTATATAGGTGTGAGTGCCAATTAAATGAAACCCATCCATTTGCTTCACACTTTCTGCCCTTTTGGTGGTTCGCAATTAGAAAAAATAACTCATGCTTCAGTACCTCAAGGGTAAAATAAGCATACGAGTCTTTGAAGTAGCCAGATTGTCCACATATAATGTCTTTAATCGATATGAAATTCAAATATAGTATTCTCAAGATTCTTGTGCACATTTAAAGCAACAGTTCATTTAATTAGCAATTCAGGTCTCATAGCATTTCCTGTTGTATATTCTTCAAGCTGTGGCATTGAAAAGTTCCTAACAGGTCCAATGCGCATGTCAATAATGTGGAAGTATCAAAAGAGATAATTGTTCCTGAGGGTGCTATAGAGATGAAGAATATTAATCTCTTCGTAGTATTAAAGGGGCTGCGTTTTCACGTCCCATGTAATCTGTCCAATGAAAATGAAGCTGACAGCTATTTCTACATCAGTGGAGTAATGTGTGTGTAGTGAAATTTGGAGAAGTCCCAAGTCAAAAATCTTCAGAAAAATTCAATCCTTACCAGCAGATGTAAATAAACAAGGAGAAGTAAGATTCTTTCCCAAACTAAAGAATTTCACTCTGTAACTGTGTATATATAAAAAATTACTACAGCTTCCAAATTTCCAAACATAGAAAATAACGAAATGACTATTAGAGGAAGCAACAATATAACAGAAGCATAAAACGAGAATGAATAGGAAACAAATATAAAATCCAAAGAAAAGCAAAGAGAATAATTAGAATTGAAGAAGAATTGAAACAAGAAAAGATTTAAAAATCTAATTGCATGTCGTACAACAAACAAACCATAAGAGAAAAAACTTACCTTCAAGACAAAATCGGCTAAACACTAAGCCTGTAGTAGAGAAAAAGAAAAGTCTTTAAATTAAATCTTGGAAAAATTTTTAGGAACTAAAGAATTCAATAGAAACATGAAATAAAAACTTTAATACTACACCTTGTACTTTTCTAGTAAAGGGAAGAGCACGGACTGCCACGAAGCAGCCACGGTCGAGCCCAAACAACCCCGTCTAACCCACCACCACAATGCCAAAAAAATTTGAAAAAGAATGAAAAACCAAACAAAAAGGATGAACCTGGTTAAGTGAGAGAGAAAAATAGACGATTTCCAACCCAAAGAGCGTATGTGGCAAGTGTAGAAGAAAGAAACATCAGAGGTTGTAGTTCGAATGGAGGAGATTCCAGAGAGATCTTTTGGAGTAAATAAATAAGGAAAAATGACTTAGAAGGGCAATTTTAGAAGAAAAATGGACGATGGGACCCACTCTTCACTCTTATAATATAGTAGGAATAATAGTAGTATATACACATAATCTAGGGTATAATAAATAAATAAATAAATATTAAAACTAATTACAATCTATCAATCTATTAAAAGAATAAGGTCCGGGTAATTTTTTTCCCGCCGTCCGTGGTTATTCTGGTAACATCATATCTCATATCATTTATTTTCTTTCCTATTTTTTTTTTTTTTGTAATAATTGCATGTTCCTAATATAGCTTTCTTTGCCTTAATTTTAGTATTCTTTTATTTTATTTTTTAATATTACCTACCTACCCACGCTTAATTTTACGATCCAAATCTATAAAATGGATCCAAAGCGCTTGAAAAATCAGACTTTTGTAGAATCGCAGTTGAATTATAGTGGAATCATTCAGAATCGTGAAAAATCGCTATTCCTGCGATTTAAGATCGGAAGAGCCTCAGGTAAGAGCGCGACAATATGGTGGCCTTGTCAGTGAACTATTGAAACGGTGGTAGAAGTGAAGAACCTTATCTTTGTGTTTTGGACAGCTGAAGCATGACCAACGATGGCAGAGGAAACCGTAGTTGCAAGAAAGAAGAAGAAAGGAGAGGTTGAATTTTGGAAAGAGAAAAACGTAAGTTGCAGAGAAGAAAAAGAACGAAATGAAGGAGGAAGACAGAGTCTCTGGGAAGAAGACTTTTTTTAAGTTTCCAATGCTTTACCTTGTCAGTTCCAGAAGGCTTTTAAGTTTCCAACGCTTCTTCTTTTTAGTCAAATTGTTGAATAATTCTTTCTTAATTTTACTTTTTCCCAAATATATTTAAATAATATTTAATTACTCTATACATAAGACGAATCTCCTTCTATTCCTTTTTTTTGGCAAACTCCTTCTTTTCCTTTTTTGTTTTATTATTATTGTTGATTGTTGATTAATTGTTATTATTATTGACCTAATTGCACATTATCTTTATTTAAAAAAATTATTAAGCATACTAAAATTATTACAAAAATTAAACCCACACTTTAATTATGAATTATGTTATAAATTAGTTTGTTACTTGTTTATTAACACTATATATATATGGTTCTTATTATTTAATCTCTTATTGATTATTTTTGGCTTTTTTCATATTTTTCGGCAATTTTAAGTCAATTTTTAGTAAAATCTTACTATTTACAATTCGATTTACCGATCAGATTTTCAAAATCTTTGACCGATTCGATCTAAAAGTACGATTTTAACAACCCTGTTTGCATCTACCCACCGTCCCAAATTAGTCCTTATTCCCAAATTATTCCCAACGCTACTTCCTTTCAGATTATATCCCAAATTACTATCACCGATCTTTTCATTAAATTTGCAATTATTTCCTTAACAATTTTCTTTACTGGCGGATCATATATAAAATCATGAATGAAGTATTGATCATGGTGAGTTTTGGTGCATCTATTGATTGTTCTTCGAATCTTATATTATCGGTTGATTTTCTAATTTTTGCCCATAATTGTCCCATTAAATTTACTATGTTTTCCCCATATTTGCAGTTCTTTCCTTATCAATTTTCATTATTGGCGTATGAATCAGAGTAAATTGCGCAGTTTTTATTAAGGTGAGTTCTTGTGCATACAATCGTGATTTTATCTTTGATTCATATATTCTAGATTTACCCATAATAATTGTTGATTTTATCTTCAAATCTTATCATAATTTTTGTCTACTATAATTAGCTCTACTTTTCTTAAATGGATCGAGCCCTAATTTTCCACTCAGTTGATGCCTTAAATTTTTATTATTATATATAAGTGTCCTCAATTTTAGTATTTTCATACACACCGATTCAGAATATCGTATTGCATGCTTTATAGATTTTATAACTATTGTTTTATTGTTTGTCATCAATTCTTTCAAAATGAATACCCAACTTCGTCTTTTGCATGTTGTCAAACCTAGCCTTCAGAAGAACGTAGCTTTTTTGGTACGGGTAATTCATAAACGGGGCTTGGCTTGCAAGTTGAATCCTCCCGCATTGTATTCGTTTGACATGGTTTTGATGGACGAAAAGGTATTCTTTTTGTATTCTGTAAAATTCTTGATTTTCAGATTTTTACCCAGTTGATTCCTATTGTTTTCGTTGCTTAGTTGGTTCTATTTTTTATTCACATTGTTACTGTCAATGGTAAAATTTTCATGGAGTTAGTTAAAAATATATCTACTTAGTTACATTGCTTAAAGGTTTCGGTTAGTGCTTGCTGTATTAATGTTAATGTAACTTTTATGTCATTTATTTATTATACTAATGTTATTTTATTATTGTTATAATAAAATATATAGTATAAAATATTCATAAGCTCTGATCTTCATAACTGATCATTTTATGATATATATATGTATATATATATATATATTGGTTGATGGGAATTAAGGCAAATTCCCCGATTATACCCGCAGGACCGTTGTTCAAGAAATTTAATTGAGATAAGGAAAAATAAAAGAACAAAGACAAATTTACGGACTGTCAACGCTTTCCACTATATGATTAAAGTCGCTAGATCGGAAGAGCACACGTCTGACTCGCCAAACCAATTCCCCAAGTATAACAACGAAAATATACCAAGCTTTACCGCATCTACTAATTTCTACCCTTTGTCTAACCAGCGAAGAATTAAAGAAATCCCAAGACATTAGGCTACTATTTTTCTTCACAAGACTCTCTTACCTGACCCAAGTGGCACCCCGAGTTTTACCACATCTAGTTTTCTACCCTTTGAACAAACCACAAAGAGTTACAAGAAAACTCTTCAAGGTGCTAGACTCACTAATTTTTCTTTAAACTCATTTGTACCACTTGTGCATAAAACAAGAAGAAAACATCTCTATTTATAGGCTTCGTTTCCTTGGAAGACGAGACAATCCTTATATGATTTAGATTCCTTTTCCTCCTAGGATTCTTCTTCTTTCCCTTTCCTTTTCCTTTTCAACTTTGGATTATTTTTGGCAACAAACCCAATAATCTCCACTTTGCCAAAATAAACCAAAATCTTCATCTTCGCTAGTCTTGTACACAATACTTGAGAAATTATCAGGCAAGCCTTTAACACACTTTGACAGTCCCATACTCCAACACATGAGTATATATAACCACTTAGAATTAACAACAATTCCAAGCATTTCATCGGCTCAATGTCGAAATAAACGTGCTGATATTTGTGGTGCAACTCTCTTACTGGCTTTCTAGAGAGCTCACCAGCCATCGACATTACTACAACCACACACCTTGCATCACGTCAACAAATGCCCGTGTGTAAATACAACCACTAGAAGTAACACACATTCTTTACCATGACACCTAGCGACACCCCATGGGGATGTACCCACATATTTCATAGCACATCTCCACCGCCCTCACACCAAGAGAGTCGGATTGTCTAAATCCGAATAGTAGCCGAACCTGCTCCACCTGGACAATGTTTTCTCACGTGATCAACTAGTCTATAACACCAACAAATTGCAACAACCACCAGTCCCCAGACGATCTCATTGAGAATTTTTGTATCTGCACCAACTCACAAATAACTAAACAATTTTTCCAGGTACAACAAATTTGAAGAACCCCTTGCCAGATCTACCTCTCCGAATTGACGCCATAGTTCCCTCACAACAAATATTCTATGAATAATTACAAGAACATTTCTAGCTAGATGGAGACACATCCTGGTTCCAGTCTTCAAATATAAATCTTCCCAGTCACTATCGCTCATACTGGTTTCAGCAACTTTGTTAGAATAAGGAGAATGTTTTCCTTTGAATGCTTTAAATTGCCCAATCAAAATCAAGAAATTCCAGACATGTTCTAACCACAAGTCAAACTTGATTATCACAACTTCGTACTTTGCCATATCTTTCCTCTGCTCCACCTCGAACAAAACCTGACGCTCTGATACCACTGTTGGGAATTAAGGCAAATTCCCCGATTACGCCCGCAGGACCGTTGTTCAAGGAATTTAATTGAGACAAGAAAAAATAAAAGAACGAAGACAAATTTACGAACTGTCAAAGCTTTCCACTATATGATTAAAGTCGCTTACAACCATACAGAATTTTCATTCGCCAAACCAATTCCCCAAGTATAACAACAAAAATATACCAAGCTTTACCGCATCTACCGATTTCTACCCTTTGCCTAACCCGCAAAGAATTATAGAAATCCCAAGACGCTAGGCTACTATTTTTCTTCACAAGACTCTTTGACCCGATCCAAGTGGCACCCCGAGTTTTACCACATCTAATTTTCTACCCTTTGAACAAATCACAAAGAGTTATAAGAAAACTCTTCAAGGTGCTAGACTCACTAATTTTTCTCTCAACTCACTTGTACCACCTGTGCATAAAATAAGAAGAAAACATCTCTATTTATAGGCTTCGTTTACTTGGAAGAAAAGACAATCCTTTTATGATTTGGATTCCTTTTCCTCCTAGAATTTTTCTTCTTTCCCTTTCCTTTTCCTTTTCAACTTTTGATTATTTTTGGCAACAAACACACCAGTCTCCACCTTGCCTAAATAAGTCAAAATCTTCATCTTCTCCATTCTTGTACACAATACTTAAGAAATTACTAGGCAAGCCTTTGAAACACTTTGACATCTCGCACTCCAACACATGAGTATATATAACCACTTAGAATTAACAACAATTGCAAGCATCTCATCGGCTCAATGTCGAAATAAACGTGCTGATATTTGTGGTGCAACTCTCTTGTTGGCTTTCCAGAGAGCTCACCAGCCATCGACATTACTACAACCACACACCCTGCATGATGTCAACCAATGCCCGTGTGTAAATACAACCACTATAAGTAACACACATCCTTTACCATGGCATCTAGCGACACCCCATGGGGATGTACCCACATACTTCATAGCACATCTCCACCGCCCTCACAACAAGAGAGTCAGATTGTCCAAATCCGAACAGTAGCCGAGTCTGCTCCACCTGGACAATGTTTTCTCACGTGATCAACTAGTCTACAACACCAACAAGTTGCAACAACCACCAGTCCCCAGACGATTTCATTGAGAATTTTTGTATCTGCACCAACTCGTAAAGAACTAAACAATTTTTCCAGGTGCAACAAATTTGAAGAACCCCTTGCTGGATCCACCTCTCCAAATTGACGCCATAGTTCCTTCGCAGCAAATATTCTATGAATATTTACAAGAACATTTCTGGCTAGATGGAGACACATCCTGGTTCCAGTCTTCAAATATAAATCTTCCCAATCACTATCGCTCATACTGGTTTCAGTAATTTTGTTAGAACAAGGAGAAGGTTTTCCTTTGAAAGCTTTAAATTGCCCAATAAAAATCAAGAAATTCCAGACATGTTCTAGCCACAAGTCAAACTTGATTATCACAACTTCGTACTTTGCCATATCTTTCCTCTGCTCCACCTCGAACAAAACCTGACGCTCTGATACCACTGTTGGGAATTAAGGCAAATCCCCGATTACGTCTGCAGGACTGTTGTTCAAGGAATTTAATTAAGACAAGGAAAAATAAAAGAATGAAGACAAATTTACGGACTGTCAAAGCTTTCCACTATATGATTAAAGTCGCTTACAACATACAGAATTTTCACTCGCCAAACCAATTCCCCAAGTATAACAACAAAAATATACCAAACTTTACCGCATCTACCAATTTCTACCCTTTGCCTAACCCGCGAAGAATTAAAGAAATCACAAGATGCTAGGCTACCATTTTTCTTCACAAGACTCTCTGACTCGACCCAAGTGGCACCCCGAGTTTTATCACATCTAATTTTCTACCCTTTGAACAAACCACAAAGAGTTACAAGAAAACTCTTCAAGGTGCTAGACTCACTAATTTTTCCCTCAACTCTCTTGTACCACTTGTGCATAAAATAAGAAGAAAACATCTCTATTTATAGGCTTCGTTTACTTGGAAGGTAAGACAATCATTTTATGATTTGGATTCCTTTTCCTCCTAGGAGTCTTCTTATTTCCCTTTCCTTTTCCTTTTCAACTTTGGATTATTCTTGGCAATAAACCCAACATTGGTGACATATTCTTGTGTTGGCTTCTGGGTAGGGGACTACTATACAAGCTTCGATTCCTAAGGATTTAATTCCTGAATTTGATGCCAAGATTCAAAAGCATGGGTTGTACGCAATGCTTAATTTTGATGTGAAGTCTAATGGTGGGAAATATAGGCCAAGCTCTCATGGTTGGAAATTAACTTTCAAGCCTAGGACTCAGATTCTGCAGTGTGACATTAGTTTGTTTCCAAACTTCACTGCATCGATGTTTAAGGGATTTTATGATTTGTTTCATGGAACGCAATTTGAAGGAGCTGATCTATTTGCTGAATGTTCATTGACATTATTTCTACTCTTTGTTTTAATTTATTTTGACAATCTTTTTTCTAATAGTCTTTATGTTTTAAGATGTTATTGGTGTTCTTTCCCCAACGAGATTTTAAGACTGCTTACGTCGTCTGAGAGTTCAACACGGTCTATTGCCTTCACGTTCGAAGATTTGGGGCAAGCTTATTTACCTTATCTTCAATGTTGTTTACTTATTCATTTGTGTTACGTACATTACTTCGAACTTAATCTTCTATGTTTTTTTGCATAGGCAAAATCAGATAACATGCTCATTATGGAATAACTAGGGGTAATTTTTTGGCTACACAGATGTTATTTTCATGTATTGCTTTTCTTTTTTTTTTCTCTTTTTGTTATGATTTCGTAATAAGGTCTGATGAACTTACTTTTTATTCACTTACCTTTGAATAGAAGTTGAAGTTAA
>CAVNYN010214069.1:0-18235 GCA_963692815.1 Nyctanthes arbor-tristis | reverse complement strand
CAGATATGGTAGCAGATAACGGAAACGGACAAGCTGAGGCAGCTAGGTTAGCCTATGAGAACTTCGCGGCTGACCCTAATTGGACGACGGGTGAGCATGTGGGTCGTGTTCGTACAGCTCGTACACAAGCCATGAACTTTGGGTATCAGACGACCATAGCTCGGTTTATCCAACATCTTCCGATCTGACACATTTGATGAAGATGGGCAAATTGAGGCTACGAATGTTCACGTTCACTTCTATATGGCTCAAGGTAGTGATATAACTTTTGATTTGTTTTGCGAGACACTTTTAGCACATTGGTGGGTACATGCGCAGTATGGCGCTGCAGCCTTCCTAGTTAGTGCCTACACCCGTACCCAAGCTAGAGGAGGATCTAGAAGAGGATCTAGAGGAGGATCCAGAGGAGGATCCAGAGGAAGATCCGGAGGAGGATCCGGATGAGGATTCAGAGAAGGATCCAGAGGAAGATCTTGAAGAGGACATTCCCGAGGAGATTCCTATGGAGATTCCTGAGGAGATGTTTCCAGAGATTCTGGAGGAGTTTCTAGATGAGATTCTTGAGGAGAAACCAGATGAAAAGCTGGAGGAAGAAGATGAGGTAGAGCTTTTGGATGACTCTGAGCCAGACTCGTGTATAACTTGGGAAGACATACCCCCTCCGCCTAAGAAGTTTAAGGCGTCGGGTGGTTGGGTTAATGATGGTGATGACTAGAGACAGGAGATAGCATAGAGTAGTTGCCCTAGTACTTGGTTTCCTATTTTGTAGTTGTTCTTTATTCTTTCCGATTGTTTGAGCAATAGATGCTCCTTTGATGTACTCCTCTTAAAGGATGTTCAATGAAAGATAATAAATGAAGAATTATTATTATTTTTTTCCATGTTCCCTAAGTTGTTCCTCTTTACTTCTTGATGGTTGGAATGTATGTACCTTTCAAGATATTACAATGTCGATATTTTGTTTTGTAAGGAAATGGCACGCCCAACACAAATAGATGTTCTAAGAGAACTCATCCAGGCCGTGCAAGGATTGGCACAGGCACATGCTCAAGCTCAAGCTCAAGCTCCAGCCCCGGCTCTAGCACCAGCAATACCTCTAGCTGCCCCTGTGGTGCCAGCCATTGATCAGTTCCACAAGCACCGTCTGCCGACATTTGACGGTGAGGGTAGGCCACTAGTCGTCGAAGAGTAGGTCCGCACCATAGAGAAAATTTTTCACCACATCTCATGCCCCAAGGATCAGAAGGTGTTGTGCGCTGAATTTAAGTTGGTCGGTAGAGCGGGATATTAGTGAGAGCCAGCGTCCCATACCGAAACTGACGAGGAACTGAGGAACATGACGTGGGCTTAGCTCAAAACTGAGATCACAGACAAGTAATTTCCCCAGGCCCTCCGTACTCATAAGGAGGTGGAGTTTCTACAGTTAATGCAGGGGGATATGGATGTTACAGCTTATGAGTGCTCTTCCGATCTCTGTCCCGCTTTGCCCTACACTTGGTGAGCTCCAAGAACATGAAGGACTGCAGGTTTGAAAGAGGGCTATGACCGAGATCCGGCAAATTGTCAGTGCCTTCGATCTCCCCACCTATGGTGAGGTTGTGAAAAAGGCGCAAACAATTGCCTACTCAGGAATGAAGGCTGGGGCGCAGTCTACTCAGAGGGATCACAGAAAGAGGAAGTGGTCCGAACCGAATAGGAATAGGAATCAGAGACCAGGACAGTATAAAAGGTAGAACACAGGGTCAAGTGGTGGCCAGAAGAGAGTTGCACCCTCACAATGCTAAAAGTGCAAGAAATACCACCCCGGAGAATGTAGAATGGGGCATAATGTCTGCTATCGCTGTGGCCAGCCGGGCCATTTCTTCTATGAATGCAAAGATGGTGGGCCAAACAAGAGCACAGATCAGGAAAAGAATGGAAAGGCCAGGATCTTTGCCTTGACCCACGAAGACGCCGTGGAGGACCCAGATGTGATAGCAGGTATATTACATGTCTCTGGCACTCTTGTGTATATTTTGATTGACTCTAGCACTGTACATTCATTTATGTCTATTGCCTGCCTAGCTAGATTGAACATGGTGGGGGAAAAAACTGGTAGTGCACTTGAGGTTAGTATGTCATCAGGTGGATCAGTTGATACATATGAGACAGCTAGTGCAATACCAATAGACTTTGAGGGAATGATAATAAAAGTTGATTTGAATGTGATTAATATAAAAGATTTTGACATAATTTTGGGAATGGACTGGCTGCGCTAATCGGGCTACCATAATTTGTTGCGAAAAAAAAGCGACTTTTCATAGGAATGGGGATGAAGAATTTAAGTGTTGTGGGACAAAGATTAAGGACTACCCCGTCTTATCTCGACCCTCAAAGTGAAGAAGATGTTAGCAACGGCGGACTGTCAGGGAGACTTGGTTAGCCTCCAAAGCAAACCTTCTAAAGATATATCCCTGGACAGTGTACCAGTGGTACGTGAGTATCCGATGTGCTTCATGAGGATCTGCTGGGTGTAGGACTCGATAGGGAAGTGGAATTTACTATCGACCTGGTACCAGGAGCTGCTTCTGTCTCCAAAGCTCCTTATCGAATCGCATCGAAGGAGCTGCAGGAGTTAAAAGTTCAGATTGAGGAACTTTTGGAGAAGGGATTCATCAGGCCAAGTGTGTCTCCTTGTAAAGAAAAATGACGGGAGTATGAGGATGTGTATTGATTATCGTGAACTGAATAAGTTGACGATTGAGAACAAATACCCTCTCCTGAGGATTGAAGACCTATTTGATCAGCTGAGGGGAGCAGCTGTCTTTTCCAAGATTGACTTGAGGTCGGGTTATCACCAGCTGAAGATCAAGTCAACAGATATACCGAAAACGACCTTTAGAACCCATTATGGGCATTTTGAATTTATCGTAATGCCCTTCTGCCTGACGAATGCCCCGGCGGTACTTATGGACTTGATGAACCGGGTATTCCATGGGTATTTGGATAGTTTTATTATCGTGTTCATCAATGACATCCTGATATACTCGAAGAGTTCGAAATAACATGTTGAACCTTTGAGGATCGCATTGGAAACTCTGCGAAGGGAGAGATTGTATGCCAAATTCAAGAAATGTGAATTTTTACTAGATCGTTTAGTGTTTTTGGGGCATGTAGTGACAGCTAGGGAAATTGAAGTAGACCTGGAAAAGTTGAAGCTATTACCAACTAATCTAGACCTACCAGTGACGCTGATGTGAGAAGTTTTCTAGGGTTGGCCGGGTATTATCGATGATTCATAGAGGGCTTCTCCAAAATAGCGGGCCCAATGACACGGTTCACCCGGAAGGGTGAGAAGTTCATTTGGATAGATAGGTGCGAACAGAGTTTTCAGGAGCTAAAGAAGAGATTGGTCTCGGCACCAACATTGACAATACCCGATGGCTCCGACGGGTTTGTAATCTATAGGTTGCGTTTTGATGCAGAAGGCTAAGGTAATTGCTTATGCGTCTAGGCAATTAAAACCCTATGAAGATAATTATCCAACCTATGATCTCAAGCTAGCCACTGTAGTGCATGCTCTAAAGATTTGGCGTTATTACTTATACGGGTGTAAATGCAAGATTCACACAGACTATAAGAGCCTCAAGTACTTCTTCACCCAGAAGGAGTTAAGCATGAGGCAAAGAAGATGGTTGGAACTGGTCAAATATTATGACTGCGAAATCCTATACCACCCGGGTAAGGCTAACGTGGTCGCAGATGCCTTGAGCAGGAAAAATATGGGTCCATTATCAGCACTCAGTACAGTCTAAGATCGGTTAATTAAGGATTTTGAAAATTTAAGGATTGAAGTAGTTGCACCGCGGAGACATGGATCGGCAGCAATTGCTAGTTTAACAGCTAAACCATACTTGAGAGATAGAATTGCCACGGCATAGAAGGAGGACACATTTTTGGAAAAGATGGGAGCTGGGGTCGGAACGGGAAAGAGGAAGGAGTTCGAAATCTCTGCCAATAGCACTATCATGTTCAATGACAGCCTTTGCGTGCCTAGAAACAATGAGCTCCTGGACGAGATTTTAGCTGAAGCCCATTCCGCACTGTATGAAGCACCAGGAAGTACTAAGATGAATAAAGACTTGCGCGAAACCTTCTGGTGGAGAAACATGAAGGGAAGTATCGCCAAGTTTGTCACCTGATGCCTGGTGTGCCAACAGGTAAAAGCTGAGTATCAATGACCGTCAGGGTTGCTGAATCCTTTAGAGATTCCAGAATGGAAATAGGAGAAGATTTCTATGGATTTCGTAGTAGGTCTTCCCAAATCGGCGAGTAAGCATGATGTCATTTGGGTTGTCGTAGACCGACTCACAAAGTCCGCTCATTTCCTACCAGTTCGCATGAGCCTTGACCTGGATCAGCTTGCTCAGATTTGCATCAAAGAAATTGTGCGACTCCATGGAGTGCCAGTGTCCATCGTATCGGATAGAGATCTGCGGTTTACGTTAAGATTCTGGAAGTCATTACAAACCGCGATGGGCACTAGACTTAGTTCAGTACAGCCTACCACCCCCAGATAGATGGACAGTCTGAAAAGACTATCTAGATATTGTTAGACATGTTGAGGCCATGTGTGTTAGATTTAGGTGGTTGTTGGGAAACTCATTTGCAGTTAGTTGAGTTTACCTACAACAACAGTTTTCAGGCGACTATCAGCATGGCCCCATATGAAGCTCTATATGGCCGACGATGTCATTCACCAATCTATTGGGATTAGGTCGGCAAAAGAAAGATGTTGGGGCCTGAGTTGGTCAAGAAAACAGTTTAGGCTATCGAAAAGATTAGGGCAAGGATTAAGATTGCCCAGGACCGACAGAAAAGCCATGTTTATCAGAAAAGGAAAGACATAGATTTTGGAGTCGGAGAAAAGGTTTTTCTCAAAGTGGTATCAATGAAGGGTGTACTTCGTTTTGGGAAGAAAGGAAAGCTGAGACCGAGGTACGTTGGACCTTCTGAGATATTGGAAAGGGTTGGAAACGTGGCATATCATTTGGCATTGCCTCTAGAACTTTCAGCGGTGTAGAATGTGTTTAATGTATCCATGTTGAGAAAGTATGTTCCTGACCTAGGTCATGTTGCTAATGTTTAGTTCGTTAAGGTATGGGAAGATCTGACCTACGACGAAGCTCCAGTGGCCATGCTTGATAAGAAAGTGCACGTACTGCGGAATCGAGAGGTTCCGCTAGTTAAGATTTAGTGGGGCGGCCACGGTAGTGAAGAGGCTACATGGGAAAGAGAAGCGGATATACTAAAGAAATATCCAGAGTTAACAGAACAAGTAAACTGAATTTCGAGGACGAAATTAAAGTAAGAGGAAAGGGGTTGTAACAACTGGATTTTTCACAAATGAAAAAAAAATTCTATCTAAAAGATTTTAAAGAAATTAAAGTGTGTCGCTACCACCCTGATTCTTTATTTAATAATTGGTCACGGTAAAGATTCTAAAGGATTTGCATCTCTCATCGATTTATTTTGAAGAAGAATGTAAATTTGTGTTTTATCGGATCTTGTTTTCTGAATTTAAATCTTGTTTTCTGAATTTAAATCCAATACCAATTACTAAATTAAGTCCATTATATAAGAAAATTCGGCCCAACCCATATCCAAGCCCAGTCCTTACCAATTTTAATTTCTCGGCCCATTTAAGCTAGGCCAATATCTTAAGTCCATTTCATTCTAAACCCATCTTGCTTTAAGTGGATTGTCGGCCCAAGAAATTTAATCCCAGCCTTGAAACGCATGTAGCCCAAAATGACTAAAGGGATGAAGTAGATTACAAGCTCAATATCAACTTTCTCTTACACACACGTTTTAGACCCCTAACTCTACCCAAAATTTTGAACACATTGAATTCCATCAGGACCTGGGTAACCGATTTCATTCATCCAGATCATTCCCTATCCCACTTTCAATTTCACTCACATTCAAACTCATTCTTCTCTATTGTATATACATACATGCAGACAGACTAAGTCTTTCCCCAGTCACCAACATCAGAAAAGCAATACACGACCTCTTCAATTTTACAAACACCACAGTCTACAATACATATACGCACCAACACATCTGCCAAATCTACACCCATATACATACATAGAAATTCATACATGCTCCAGCCACTCACAATTCACAGCAGTAGAAACATTAAACGCCAAAAAAAATTCAAAGCCTCTTTTTCAGGTAAACACATATACACAGTATCCATACACATAGATTGGTATACATACACAAACAAGAACGCACACACACACACACACACACACATTCTTTGGCAGCCACTGCTGCCCTCTTTTCCTAACCTCCACCCTCCGTTGAAGCTCACTGATCTCGAACCACCCTTGTCGACCAACACCCGAGAACCCATCACTCGAACCCCCTTCTCGACCTCGACATCTCTGCCCTTGGCCGAACCAAACGTCCCTCGCCTCCGAGCAAACCTAAATTGAACCTCCATCGATCGACATGAGCTCCCTTTCGGCCACTCTCAAACCTTTACCACCTATCAAACCCGAATCCCTCAAGCAAATCCCTAAACCCGCGACCTCCCTTTCGCGTAGCCTCGAACGAGTCCCGACTCGCGACTCCCTCTTCGTCGCTTGAACCTCCACCATCCATCGAACACTCAGCTTCCTTGAACCCAACACCCATCCGCGCGCCACACCCAAACCCCGATCGAACTCATCACCCCTTACCCACTCAAGTCTCTTTGCTTCAGTCGATTGGGGTAGAGGGTTAGGATTAGGAGATAAATTGAATCCAATTTTCACCGCTAGGTCCCCAAGTTTTAATTTGCGTCTTTCTAGCCCCTATGTCTAATTAATATCTTAGTTGATCCCAAATCTTGTGTTTCAGTCGAGTTCAGTCCCTTCAGTTTTAAAAGAGTCTAAGTTGACTCGAAATCTTTCAGTCAAACTGATTTTAACCCTTTATTTTTAAAAGAATCCAAGTTGGCTGAAAACTTTCTATCCAGTCGATTTTAATCCCTTGATTTTTGAGTTACTCTATTTCAGTGCCTAAAGTTCCGGTTTCACCCATCCTAATTCCTCAACTTTTGAAATACTTTATCCTAGCCCTAATGTTTTGCAAAATTATGTTTTAGCCCAAAAACTTTTATAAGTTCATATTTAATTCGTACTTTATTTAATTTCAAATATTTCCAAGTTTCTAACTCAAAATGTGTTTATTTATTTAATTGATAGACGAGACGCGGGATTTGACGCACTAGTGCCTTATAGCTCAAACTCAGGAAAAGAAAAGCATTAAGAGGTAGATTCCTTACTAAAGTTATTTTCCAAAGTTATGTGCGCACCTTCCTTGAAAAGTATGAATAAAATACATATTATGTGTTTATGCATGTGCTAAATGTAATTTATGGACCACAGAAAGTATGCGCATAATTAGCTCACCTTAATCGGGAGCCCCTAGACTTAGTTCACCTTAATTGGGAGCCCACAAATTTAGCTTGTCATTTGACGTTCCCACAGACATAGATAATTTGCTTGTGAACATTGTGCTAAATAGCGTGATATGTATTGCAATGTTTTTAAAAAAAAAAAAAAGTTAGTGCACAGGAAATCTACTGAGTGTTTCCTCGAAGCACTCACCCCTTTATTTCAAACATTTCAGGGTCTGGAGCTGGCAACGACTCAACTGAGGAGGGCAATTGATCAGTAAAAAAAAAAAAGAAAAGGAATAAACATTTATTCGTTAATGTTTCCATTATTTTAGGCTAGAGTATTTTCAAACATTACTGCTATTTTCAACGTTGAATCGTTTGACAACACTTTTGTTCAAGTGTTGATTATTGACAATGGCTACATTAGAAGCTGTTTATAAAATATTCACATGTTATTTACAAAAGAAAAAAAAAATTCCACACTTGTTTATATTAATCTCAAGGTTCCGCACTTACTGAAGTAATAAAGAAAAGAAGTTCAGTAGCGTCTTGAGTGCTTAGAACTCGGGGTGTTACACCTAACCCCCAACATTGCGTCTAATAATTTTACCCGATCTGCCAGCCGCCAATCCCCCAAACACTCACGAAGGGTACACATTCCCAAGTGCTATATCTACCCGAACGGGCACATAGGCGGGCATTACACGACGCTCTTCCGATCTCAATCATCCATTGCATTACCAACAGTCAACTCACCACCATCTGGTGGCTAATAACATCATAACATACTCAATGAAAGCATACATGGCATGCAACATCTTACGCATGGTATAATAATCTCAATATACTCATGCACAAGAATAAACATACATATCAATCACACATCACATATATAAAATATATACTCAAAAAATCAAGCTTTGTACTATAGGTAGAGTTATTATATTTACCTCTAACTTGACATACCATATAGAAGCTCATCGAATAAGGAATTCGACGCCCTTTGCAGATCTCAATTTTGAGCTATACACAAAAAATTACGCACATTTCCGTCCAAGTGCGCGAGAGTACCTAAAATTGGGAACGGGCGGCCCCCAAAAGATGGGGGGAGGGAGCCCAGCTCCCCTCCAAAAAAAAAGGGCAAGCTAGCCGCCCTAAAAAATCTTGGGGCAATCTGCCCCAAGACAAATTGGGAAGGGGTGGCCGGCCTTCTGTGGCCAGCCCCTCTTAAAAAAAAAAAAAAAGAGGGTTTGCTGCTTTTTTCTCTTTTTTGCTTCTTTTATTTATTACCCCCTAAACCCTATTTATAGAAGTGTCTAGGGGCTTTAGGCATAGTTTACAATTTTTTTATTTACTGCATTCTAATCCCTAGTGTTTAAAAAGAATTTAACTTAAGTACTTCTTGGATGTAATGTTAAAAGAAAATTCTTTAATGATAAAATTCCCCCAAAAATAATATTTCAAAATTTTGGGGCGTTACACGTCCCCTCTACAGTAACCATAAAACATTTCCTTCATAGTTGAAGAAACTTAAATTGTATGCATTTGCCCCCATAATGAAGTATTAAAACTTAGTTGAGATTCATGTTCAAAATGTGTAGTGGTTAGAGTTTTAGAGATCGTACTTATCAGTGGTCATAGGTTCAACTCCCAATCTTACATTTTGCTTTTGATCAATGCCTGAGTCTTAGGTAATGTATATTTGTTATTTATAAAATTGCGCATATGACCAGTTCAAAATTTGTTCTCTTTTGTTCCTTTTTTATTTTTCTTTTCTAATTTTATGCTTAACCCACTAGACAAAATGCGTTGCATTTTTCACCCCTTATAAGTAATGCTTTCTTGTAAACAAACACTTGTTGCCTAACCTAGTTTTATCGGTTACTGTCCATTTACAGCACGACACATTTTGAAGTATTGTCTATCACTAAATGCAGCAGAATATTCATCAATGTATAACATTGAAGATCTAAAAGCAACGTTGTTCTGTAACAGGTAATGGAGTATGCAGGCTCTGGGAGACCAGACTTAATATGTATAGGATCTATAGTTGTCGGGCTGGTTGATGAAGTGATGCCTGATACACGATAACAACCTCGCCCATTAAGGGCACTAATTTCATTAATGTGAGAGAGGAATGAACTGTCACCATACATACATTTTTTAGTATATAAGTGCATGAACAACCGTTAATTCTTGACCTTGTGTATAATCATCAATGTATAACATTGAAGATCCAAAGGCAACGTCGACAGAGACGTAGATTCTATAAGGTGTGATGAGGTATACATAATATCTGAGACCGGGCATAAAACTTATAGAATCTATATTTGTCTCCCAATAATGGCACCAGTGGCATTAATGCAAGAAAAGAATAAATTGCCACCAGCATACATTATCATAAAAACAGAAGGGGTCGGATTTTGAGTGGGGGTCGGGAGTAACTCTAAAAAGTTTGTTTTGTATTAGGACAAATTTAAATTTCATAGATTTGCCACCATAATAAAGTATTATAATTTAGTTGAGATCCACATGGAAAACATGCACTTGTGTAGTGGTTAGAGTTTCAGTTGTACTTGATAAAGGTCATGAGTTCAACTCCCAGGTCTTATATACTTCTTTTAGATCAATGCCTAAGTTTTTACTATACTTGTCAGCTGTTATGAGTTTTAGCTTTCTTACGAACTAATGCTTGATACATGTGTCTTTGCAGATTGCTAGGTGTATGTTATACTTTGTTATATGCTACGATAGGGAATTCTCGTAAATGGACATCAATGAATGGCTGTGGATGGGCAAGCATACTACATCTTTGGCAGTATCTTCTAACAGTATGCTTACAAGGCTTAAGGAAGATATCGTTCGTAAAATTAAGATTGACATAGAGGTGTATGACATCTCCCTAATGTCTAGGGATCCTGCATACAAGAACTTTGCTTGACCTGCGATTCTTGAAGATGGTGACCTTGATTGGCAAAAATCAATCTTCAAGGAGGTACCTTTGATTGGTTAAGTGGGCCAAAGGTGGGAACAGCATACCATTGGAAGAGGGTTCATCCAGGCTGGCTTATGATCAACACTTTGGAGAGGACCCTAATGCATGCAGTGGCAGTGACAAAGATGTTTCGGAAGAGGAAGTTGACGAGGCCACTCCTATATTTAATGGTAGTGTTAACAACTCTGATACATACAGTGGCAGGGGTGAAGATGCTTCAGAATAGAGAGTTGACGGGGCCCTTCCTAGAGTGAATAGCAGTGTCCCCAATGGTGTGAAAGAAGAGACACAATTACCCAATTAAAATCCTGGGGATAGGGTTGTAGACACCCATTCCTATTGCAACCCCGTAATGAAGCAGTTGAGGCCCGAGAGGTCATTGGACTGGTCTTAACGTAGGAGGCAAAGGACACTCCAATGGAATCAGAAGATGAGGTTGAAGGAGGTAAGGATGTGTCCGAAGCAGAGGTTTCTGTTCCAGATTTTGAAGATTGTTCCAGTGATCTGCATTCCCAAGGAGACATAGCCAGCAACAAGGTTTTGTAGATATACAGTGACCAAATGTTTTCCAGTAAAAAGGAACTGCAGAATAGTTTACACATACCTGCAATGCCGAAAAATTTGAGTTCAAAGTAGAGCTCTCCTATAGGTCAGAGTTGTCTATAGCAAGCCTAACTATGGGTGGTTTATCTGAGCTTCTCACATAGGAAAATCATAAATTAACAAGATACGAAATGAACCAGACATACACATCTATGGTTCAAAGAATTAGCCAAGATACCATCGGCAAGCAACCTCGAAGCTAATCGACAATCTCTTCAAAGACAAAACCCGGGACAATTTCTCCTACCATCCGAGAGTGATCATGTCAGATCTGCTCTGTGAACCTGGGATGGAAATTAAGTATAAAAGGGCATAGAGGGCAAAAGATCACGATGTCACCATTGAGTAAGGAGCAGCAGTACCAGCGTTTACCATCATATTGCTACATGATTGAGAAGAGCAATCCAGGCATGATCACATGAATTGAGACCGACCGGAGATTTAAGTATCTTTTTTTGGCATTCTGTGCTAGTCTCAACGGATGCCGTGCCTATGTTCAACCAGTCATATGCATCGATGGCACATTCCTCAGTTGTACTTTCTGTGACATCCTTTTAACAGCCACTTGCCAAGATGGGAACTGGCAAATCTATTTGATTTCCTAGGGAGTTGTTGGCTCTGAGACCATTACATTGTAGTCCTCGTTCTTGTCGAGGCTCTAGGAGCAGATTCCAGACAACAATTCACTGGTGTTCATCTCGGATAGGGGGCACAGAGTCAGTAAAGCACGTCAACATGTGTTTCTCCTTGCTCATCACAACACTTGCGCGTGGCACCTAGCACGTAATTCTTTCTAAAATAAAGAATAATTTTTTTTCGTGTCATGGTAATAGACTTTTATTCTCTTGTAAATTCAATTTGCTTATTTCTTATATTATTAGTAATAAGTCTCTCTACATCCCCCTCTCTTTGTGTGACTCAGAAATTTTTATTCACAACCTTATGCATATTCTGTTTTGGCATCAAAGTTGTGCCTTGAGAAAAGTTTCTCCAGAAGAAGTGACTGCTCAAGTATATGATAACCCTAGGCATAAATGTCATGACACCTAGAGGTGAAAGTATTAGTAATTTCTTGCATAATTCATTAATCTATTATGCTCAATATATACACCACATTAGGTAATACAAGAAAGGAAAAAAATCAATCCTATAGTCAACCTATTAATACATAGAATATTTGAAATATAAATACAAGGAAAGTTCCCGTAAATATTTTTATTCATTCCATAAAGGGAAGATTGTAATCTTGATTCTAACTTGTCTATCATGAGACTACAAGTCCTAGACTCTAGAATACAGATTCTGTATGATTTAAACTCATAGTATAGATTCTATCTTTCAACTCACGCCCACACTAGGGTCTATTTTCAGGAAAATAGAGTCGCGTGTAAGTGATAGACAAGTCAAAATTAGGTTATGATCTTCCATCAACTATGTGAAGAGTATCTAACTACCTTCCGATCTCGTCAAAGTTGTGGCTTGAGAGAATTTTCCCCAGGAGAAGTGACTGCTAATGTGTGTACAATAACCCTACTAAATATTCAGTGTATTAATTGTGCTTGTAGGTAATGTTAGGTCGAGGTACCGCTGGCGTGCTTACTTTGGACCATTTATGAGGGCTCCTTATGCTCGTGTATCTAATTTTGAGTATGGTATGCAGTAAATCAATGGCCTTAGTGGGCCTGCTCACACATACTTAAATAATGTGGTACTTTCTCACAGGGTACGAGCTTTCTTTCTAGGAAAAAGATATAATATGATGACCAATAACACGGCAGAATCAGTCAATTCACTCCTCAAGCATCAGAAGGAGCTTCCTGTGATAAGTCTTTTTGATGAAATACAGATTGTTATGCAGCGCTGGTTCTTTGAGTGTCACACTATGGCAGAGAACTGCTGGACTGAGTTGACCTCAGCCATGGATGATGTTCTTCGCAAAACTTTCCATAACGGTTGCCCACTGTAGGAGATCGGAAGCACATTAGGCCAGTTTGAAGTTGGAATGGGGACAGACATGTATAGGGTTAACTTGCAAACCAAATCATACGAGTGCTATAGATTTGATCTTGATGATATTCTGTGCATGCACGGAACTCGAGCAGCCTACCACGTTGGAAGGCCACGGTTCAAGTTTTGTCCCTTGTACTACACGACGATGTACTGGAGAGGAACACACATTGACCACATCTCTCTGGTGGAGAACGAAGTAGGCTGGGATGTTCTTCCTCACATACCCAACATGGAAGTTTGGCCACTAGATGTCAGATGTCTGGTCGATCGTGAAAGCGTCGGTTTAGGTCTGCAGGTGAGGACTTGCAAGCTATGTCGAGGAGATGTGGGCACTATCGTCAGGTGGGCCACTATAGGTAGACATGCAAGGTGCCTATAAGTGCTCATCTCAATGCGCCAAACCCTGTTTCTCACAACAGTGTCTCCTAGGACCTTTATGTCAAAATATGAGCAGCCCTTGTGTACAATCACTCATCTATTATATTTAATTAATGCACAGAATATTTTTTATACAACCACAAAGATAGTTCCCATAAATATTCTTCTTCATTCAGAGAAGATTGTAACTTGATTTTGATCTGTCCTAGAATCTAAAATATAGATTCTCGATGACTTGTGATATAGATTCTAGATTCCAACTCACGCCAACACTTTCTTCCTTTGCCATGGAATTCTAGCCATACGATGTGTACGTCATGACCCCAGCTTGTAGAAACTATGAATTAACTGGTTCTACTAGATGTCAGCTGGCGGCCCATTGATTTTGATTGTTCGGGTGCTCTGGTTTATGTATCAGTATTCAGTGCATTTCTTTGGTACATTGTTCATGTCTGAGGGAAATCCTTCGTGGTGCTTTGCATTAATGTACATTATACTTTTCTATAATGTTCCATCCTAGTGTCGTTGTTTTTCTGTCTTTTGGGATCACCGAACAAAAAAACAGTTCTTCCATGTAAGAAAGTGATGTAAGAATTGTAAAAGCATTACCCTCAATTTAAGCAAGCTTTCTATTATATATCATATTCACACCTCGTTCAAATTTACTCTCAACCATCCTTACGATCGTGGTGGAGATTCATTCAAGGTGTTTTACAGTCATCCGAACTCCAGGAACATGCAATTTTAGTAATGTGTCATGTCAAGAGACGAAGAAAGCTTCATCCAGTTTACGTAGTTGGTAGAGTGCTCGTGATTTCAACCATTCTACCATACAATTTAACAAGGAACTTCGTGTTCTCATCTGTTTGGGCTTGTTGTTTTCTCTTTTATGTTTGTATTTTGATATTCTAGTCTCTACACATGTTCTCAAAAAATCTAGGTTATTTATGGCCCTTTCGTTATTTTTACATCCTTATTACTACTACTGTGTTCAAATTGAAATATAAGTATGAGCAAAAGTACTATAAATCAGTTAATGGGCACCTTGTTGGCTACCTTTTTGTGGACCTATGTTAGCTAAGAAGGCGCAGGTAATGATGATATCATTTATCCACAATCAGTACCTTGTGGAACTTTTTGATAATCTTGTAATGTTTCAAAATTTTCTCAGCACAACAAACGCTTCTCTATTGTGCATTCAAGCTCTATAATATGTCCTATAGAAGTCTACTCTATGCATGCGCCCCAGCTATGCATGTTGAATAGCGGTATGTCTTCCATGAAACACATCCGATCTGATCAACGTTTGCTAATAACTTGGGGCGCTGTAGGCAATATTTCCATCTTCATAGAGCCTGTAGCAGAGTTAACAGATTCTATCACTCAGATGCACGAGCTATCTAGAATCTATACATTCTTTGCTATCGTACTTTAGTCTAACTCTAATACCAAGCTACGCCTACTTTCACTATGAATATATCAAAACTTGGACCACTACCAAAGAGTCCAAAGCTATAGGACTAGAAATATCATTTGGCCTACATTGTTTGGTTAAATCTTTGGTGATTCGGCCCATGCTAGGGAAGTTTCCAAAAGAGAGATCAAAAAACTCTTTTTGATTTATTGGAATCCTTTTGTAAAACCTTCCCAAATGTTTTGAAATAAAACCTTCCTTCTTTCATGGTGTGCATTTTGTCTACCCATTGTGCTATTTAAATACATATGGTGTGCATCTAGACACGCCACATGAAGTGGAAGGTTTTGTGACAAAACCGCTGAGAGGTTTTTGAAAATTTTCCAAATTTATTAATCATAAAATTTATAATCCAATTTAAAGAGCAACTGATGCAAACTTAACGAGTTAATTTTCTGAAATCCCATTAGCATAGGCAAAATAAGATTCTTGTATATTCATTTATTAATTATTATTCCACACACAATCTTTTAGACAAACATATGTGATAAATCCAAATTACAAAATACAATCAAAATTAAGGAGGGGAAAAAGATACATTGGCCAAAATATTATTATGTGACAATAGGAAGAAATAAAATAAAAATTTAGTTAAATATGAAAATCTATTGGGATTTTAAAAAAAAAGGGGGGAATTATTTGAAGCTGCAAAATGGGCCGATATTTGTATAGGGCCATGCTGAACTTGGCTTCTGATAGCAACTTTCATCTAGAATATCAGCAACTTGACATGCATATTCCATACGTATGTTTCTGTGTTGACAATAATCTACAAAGCCAACTGTTTCTCAAAAACAAGTGTATCTTGTGAAAGCGAAAACAATTTTAGATTTTTCATTTGGCTAACATCTTGGGGCATACAAGGAGTGGAAACATTTTGAGAGGATAAACGGAAAAATGAAAAAAAAAAGGGGATCAGACATTATACTAGGTTTGCGGTGTTATATTACTGTCATTATATCTCTATTATAGTTTGACCTAATGCACTGGATGTACAGAACGACGATATAAACAAACTCGGTCTCAAAAGCATTAACATAGCACAGAGGCTTCCTTCAAACATAAAAAGAAAATAAAAGAACAAGACAAACAACTATGAACACAACATTACTAATTCCTGGGATATAATTCATTCGCGGTAACTTGTGTAGGCCTTCTATAGACAGATTCTATATAGGCAGCATCAGGGTATATATATTCTAAATATTTCGTCACTTTCTAGTAACGTGCACTATGTGTGAGAGAAGCATCTACACCACGTCGTTGGGAAAGCCTAAGGATTACATTACTTAGTTGGTCGCCTGCTATGTTCAGAGTAAAGTCACCTTCGTGAGTTTCTTGGGAGTCAGGTCATGCATCCGGAGTTGTGTCATCAGACGGCTCAGGTGAGAGATCAACCGGCTCTGGATCCGGGACAAGATACCTGACAACGCTGATGTTCCGGTGAGCAGCTTGACGACGCAGCAGTTTTGGAGATAGTCCCAGACGCTTAGCTTCGAGCACCTTTGAGTGGTCAATGATACACTCAATACCCAGCTCAGCAACGGGGCTTGTTCTAAGGGTGGGAAGGTACACTATCTCCCCACTGGGGTGGAGGGGTGGAGTGGTGGAGTGGTGACCACGGTGCTTGAAGTCCTCCTCTTCTGCTAGGAAACGTTCTGCTCACCGTTAGATGGGATGTCAATGGAAAGCACGGACTCAGTACTCTCCAGAGTCTCTCTCTTTGGTGTCCGGTCAGTCTCATTTCTGACCATTGCATGAGGGGAGTTGGCATCCAAGTTGATATTTGTAGGGTTCTTTATTAATTTGCTTGCAATTTAGTTGGTCTTGAATTGAACATACCATGATCCTTTTATAGACCACTAGCATCACTGATTGCTGAACTAACAACTCGATAATACACTCCGACCATGAAGACTGGGATTCTGTGATACTGGTTTTAGCCTACAACACTGGACTTGTTACCACATCGGTGCAAGAAGTATTCTAACTTGCAGATCGGTGGATTCTTCTATGCAGCTCCGTGTTTTGCCAGCACCTATACGGTTTATGGTTTATCGTATATTTGTCTTTAGCATTAAGTCCCTTCACCATTTGCTAAAGCAACTTTGATTTAAGGCAGATAGAATTAATAAATCCCCATATGAAAGGTCCAATCAGGTGATCCCTATATTTAATAACACACTGAACTTTTAGAAAATCCTGTGTTTTTTTTTTTAAATTTCATGTTTTGTTTGAGATGGCTTGCAGCTTGCTGCCACTGGTTTTGGTAATAGTTGTAGAGAAAGTTGGTTTTGGTAATAGTTGCAGAGAAAGCAAAGGAGAGAAGATGAAAGAGTAAATAAATGCTGGAAACCATTCACATTGAAAGCCCACAAGCAATTTGTGAATGGACTCATGACAATCGTATGGGACCCACAATGTAAATGGTAGAGAAGCAATGGTTAATTGTCTTTATATATCTAATGTAGTGTTGATAGCCTTTTTTCTAAATGACTAATTAATTCATTGTACGATAGCCTATTTTTCATACAATGTAACATATTAACAACTTAATACAATAAAATCATTTATTTTGGACCATTTGGTTCCTATGCTTGCTCATAATATTTAAATACATATAAATTTATAGAATGATTATTGCGTTCAATAAAAAGTTTACAATCGCGTAAGATTTCTTATAAGGTATTATTTAAATATGCACTTATGAAATATTACTTTGAAGAGATGACCTATATTTACTTTATATTACTATTGTAACTAGATTTCTACCCATGCGTTACACGGGTAAAGTTTTAAAGGAATTTCATACATTAAATATTACATAATTGTGTCTGTTAGGTTCAATGTCATAACAAAACTAAAAAGCACAACCTGATGGAATTTATGTGCATCATACATTTGCAAGTAACATGCAATTGATTCTTTATTTTGATGACATAATTTTAAATTCTGGTTATTAGTTCATCGCCATCTCGTTGGCCGAATAATTTTTTCTTAATCCTTATTTTTTATTTCCTTTAAAGACAATAAAATCCAATAGTATCATTCTATAGCTTTATATGATTTCCAACGAGATTCTAAAAGAAGTAGATTGGAAAGAACCCACCGGAATAATTTAAACGGAGTTCCCCGGAGAATGAACTCCGGGAAGGTAGAGTCGAAATTACTATGAGAAAATATGCTAAAGTAGTCAAAATGAATGAACACATTCAAAAAAGATTTTTCTTTTCCGATTCGTTTTTTTTCTTACGACACGATAATAAAATCTGGATTCCCGGATTTGTCGAACAAAAAAACAATCTGCCTTTGAGTTCCGATTGGAATTCTAATTCAAGTG
>CAVNYN010214068.1:0-14596 GCA_963692815.1 Nyctanthes arbor-tristis | reverse complement strand
TCCGATCTCGGGTGAAGGGGCCTATGGCTCAAGCTGACCTGACAAATGCCGCCCAGGGGAAGGGGCCTATTGTGTTAGCTATGGCTCAAGCTGGTTGTTGTGCCCCCTAGGACGAATGGGTCACATGGTACCCATGACCCAAGCTGATGTCTGCGCGCGTATGACTTGATATCTTCCGATTATGAGACATTGGATACTCTTTGGGGGTGAATTCTAAGATGATCTTGGAATGAAATGATTTTCATGATGTTTATAGTGTTGCAATGATTCTATAAATGTTTTGATCCAAGATGATTTTCTTGTGACTTGTTTGGGTGAATATAGTAGCGAAAGAGGCATTTTATTTAAAAGGATGAAAGTTTTCCTAGCTTTCCACTCATTGGGGGTGTTAATGCTCACGACAATATTCCTTAAATGTTTCCCGTATAGGTCATAACTGAAGTTTGAGCAACTTTTTGGATTCAGCTTACTCTGGAGATGAGCCTTTTTGATAGGGTTGGCATGATCAACTAGGAGTATGTCAATAAAACAAGTTTTGATGTAGTTAATCGTACATTGGGAATGTTTTTATGATCATCCTTAGTAATGAAAACGAGGATGAGTTAATTATGCTTTTGTATGCATATCTTTATGTTTATCTAATTATAATATGAGTTGCCTTCCTTTGAATATGGTATGTTGTGATTGGGAAAGTTTTTGGATTGTGGCTGAGTTTGAGTTTAGTAATGGTTATTCATGAAGGATGGTTTATTTATAAAATAGGGGTGATGCTGCCAAAATTTTAGGAAACTTTAGTAAGTTAACGAGCCTTGACGGTAGATTCTAGTTTCTAGTTAGAATTTTTCGTCGGTGCACGCCACATTTCTAGTATATTAGAGACACTATGGGTGGGGTGTGTCACTAGATATGTGTGTATGCATAAATATATTATATTATATTATACCGCCACATAGAATCACATAATAATACTAATTTTTTTCCACTGTAATTGAAGCTTACTTACCTCCGTCCTTAACTAGGATTGGTAGTTTGGCAATCCAAGATATTACATGAATCAAAGCCTATGGCCTCAATTTCTCTATCATTAATCTATTTTAATATCTAACTAGTCATACACCCATGCGTTGCACAGGTAACCAAATCAACAACAATTAGAGAAAATTAAAAAGTAATAACGTTGTAACATTTACCTAGTGTAAGGTTTACATTTGCCAAACCATCCTTGCCCACCATCTTTTAATGGTCTAGATTTGATTATCAAACCACCCATTAAAGGTTAGCAGACACATTAAATTATATATGTACTCCATATAAATAGATCAACTCAATGCCATTCTTGAATTATTCCCCTAACCAATTAAATTTAATTGTCTATATATAATAATGATATTATTAATGTAACTAAATCAGTTTGGAAAATATTTACCATTGTCAGTTGTAATCAAAAGAAATCTGATTACAATAATTTAAATAAGTAAAGTGATTTAAATTTATAGTTTAATTATGAATGCTTATGAACATCTAAGATCATGATAATTAATTATCTAATTTAAGTAACTAAAGCAGTTTAGAATATATTTACTATTTTCAATTGTAGTCAAAAGACATTTAATTACAATAATTTAAGTGATTAAAGTAATTTAAATGTGGGGTGATTCCCCTAACCAGTAAATATGATATATGAATTTAACAAAGAATTATATCCCATAGATTCAAATAATCTCATCTTGTGTATTAATCCTACTGATTAACTATAAATCTTATATATTAAGATAATCTTTATTTCCATATTTATCTCAATTAAACTAATTATAATCTCCTCTTCAAACACTTGTAGATAAATCAAAATAGAAAAATAAAATTATACTTCTCTATAATTAGTGATTGTTAAATCAAAATATTGTAAAAGATTAAAAAAAATATCAAAATATTGTAGGCTAAAAGTAAAATGAACGGTTTGGATTGAACGCTTGAGAAAAAATCAATTTTTCATAAAAGCTCCATAGAACATGGTAAAAAAATAATAATAATGCTTCTACGAATCATTAAATTAAACACTTTTTAAAATCTCCACTTTTAATTTTGTTTGAGGTACAAAATAAAAAAAATGGAAGAAGAAGAAGAAGTAAAGGTTGATTTACTTTTACTACAAAAATTTGCTTGGAGTTTGTTGAAAAAATTACAGACTTGTAGGAATAGAGAAACATAAATTTAATTTAAACCAAGTAGAGATTTTAAAAGTTTGGTCAGGATACATCGAATTTTTTTTTTTAATTGTGAAATGTACTTTAATTTTAATTTTGACTTATAGGTATTTAATATGGAGAAATGAATTTTCAATTTCTTTTTATTTTGATTCGTTTGATGGTTGAGAGTTATAATTGGTTTAATTGAGATAATTATATAAATGATTTTTTCAATACAAAAAGATAAAGGTTATCTTAATATAAGATTTTTTAGTTAATTTTGGTGAGATAAAGACATCCCCGCAAGATAAAAAAATCGCTGATGTAATTGCCAATGTAGCCAGAAAGCTTACGAAGCCAGATAAAAGACAGGAAAAATTTACGAGAGACTTAAGTCTCTTAATTATATATAAATTACAACTAGCTAATAGTTAATTAAAACTAAAAGTACTTAAAAATTAATATTATCAACTAATTAAGTAAATATTTTATATAAACCGTATATATATTTATCAATGAATAAACAAAACGTAACTCATCCTATTATAAAGTTTTCCAATTCATGAACTGCTCATTTCTTCCAAATCTTCATTTCGACCACTAATAAAAAGTTATGAGTTCCGCTGCCAGAACAACACCCAAGTGGGCCTAGGAGGTGAGGTAAAACCCACCCACTACAAGAAAATTATGCTTATCCTACAAAAACTCTGCCTACGAAATGAAATTCGTATGTAGAGTTCTCCTTCCCATACAAAGGCTATTCTTTGTGACAACGCATATTTTTCCTACAAAAATTCCACCTACAGAGTTCAATTTGTTGGCAATGTAACCTTTTTCCTACAAAGACAACTTCTTGTAGTAATGTAAACTGTTAGTACAAAAGTTCTGCCAAACAATTAGATTTGTAGGCAAAATAATGTTTTGCATACAAAAATATATTTTGTGTCGACTATGTATCTCTCACAAAATTTTCACCACATAGAATTCGATTTTTGGACAAAGTTTTTTCCCCTTAAAAAATGACGTATAGTAACTTTTTTATATAATTTATACAAATTAAATTAAATTTTCCCTTCAATATGTATATATACATAGAATTATTCTAGAATCATTGTCTTTTGCCAAAATAAATTACAGCACTTCGTAATGCAAAAATTCACTCTAAAAATAGTTGATCAATTCATTCTAGGCATATATTATACGGAATAAGATAAAACAAAAAGGCAAAGAAAATATAATTAATAGTATTTTCTACTAACTTTCAAAAAAAATGTATTTTCTGCTAGGCTACCCAAAAAAAAAATAATAATAAAAAGTATTTTCTACCAAATAAATGGAAAAAAAACCTGCATTTTCACCATTATTCTTCCCCATTTTTGCTCTTTCTTTCTTGCCCTAATTCCCTGTAATTTCAATGGTCCAATTGCAAAGAAAAGTTCAAATCGTGCTTTCTTCTCCAGCCTATCTCGCATATTTTCCCTAAATTTTTTTCACTGTAAGAGCATGATTATTTATTTACAAGTATTTTTCCATGTATCTTTCTCATATGGTGTTTTACCATGTTATAAATAGTTGTTTACTTTGGTGGGTGATTTAGTTTTAACGAGCCCCATATGTAGATGGAGTTAGAAGAACGTGTTGCTAGAAAGTAGCTACATCGCTGGAGTGCAGAAGGAACTAAGGTTGCAAAAGAAGTTAAGGTTATGGGGCAAAAATTCAATTCCACGTTGGAGTCTTGGCATCCTTCTTCTTTGGAGCAACTACATGGTCAAGTTTCTGGTTATTCTCTAGCACAATGCAGACCATTATGATATTGATGGAAATAAAGATAAGGCAAATGTAGACCATAATAACCATTTTGTTCAGGATAACTATGGTGGCAATGAGGAGCATCTTACAAGGAAATGATCGAATAATTTTCCATTGGAACAGTTTATGTTTTTTAAGATCTTTCTATACTTTTATTTTTCACTATACATGAAAGTATGTTTGATGTTTTTTATGTATTTTTTTGAAAGACTTGTTTAGAATTTTAAATCTTGTTTAATTTGTTTAATTCATTTATGCATTGTTCTATTAATTTGAATACTATATATATATATATATATCTGTGTGTGTATATATATGTATGTATGCATGGAGAAGTAGCATTTATTAAAAAAGTCATTTATGTGCTAGTTTTTGGGAGTGAACTCACAAAAGGCTACAAATATTCATTCAACACAAAAATTTATTTGTAGTGAAAAGTGTTGCTTAGACTACAAATCTAACTTATTTTGTAAACAAAAATAGCTTTTCTCGAAGAATATATTTGTCGCAACAAAACATGGACGACAGAACATGTTTGTGTAGGCTTATATCTATCTCTACAAAATTATTTGGTTACTAAAAAAAAAAAACTTTTCTCGACAAATAAATGTCACAAAAAAATTAGCCGACGCATTCTGTTTGTGTCCAGAGGATTTGTATGCTTATATCTTTCCGTACAAAATTTTCAGCTTTACGTGCTAAACCCTTTCCCTACAGGGTTTGCACCACAAACTTGACCACAAAATGGTTTAGTCGAGAGAAGTTCTAACCCACAAAATTTGACTTTTCCCTACAAAACTTATTTGTAGTTAAAGCCTAATTTTCTTGTAGTGACCCCACAAACATGGGGTGTACCCCCTAAGGGGTGTGAGGCACACACCCTTAAATTTACTAAAAGGGGCTCGCCCCTCCAAGGATTTTGGCAGCTCTCATACTTCTGATGTATTTGGAAGTGGCTCGCATATTCATTTTTTCTATTCATACGTGGGGTGCTTGGACCCTAACAGTGACGCAGCCACTATATATATATATATATATTTTCTTTTTTTTTATTACTTTTGTTTCATATTTTTCCAACTCATATTTTGACTTAATCTTTGATGTGTCAAACAAAGTTCACTTGAACAAATCTTGATATCAATGTGAACCTCTAATAAAGTACTTCATAATGGTGCATCTAGAGTTCTAAAACCGTTCGTTGAAACTTATGGTATTTTAAAGTTAACTATTTATAAATATTAACGTATTTTATAATTCTTAATAATATTATGTAGTACTAGTGGTGTTTAGCACCCGTCTAGGTGACAACCAATATGACATTAAATGATTAGTGAAATTAAATGAATGAGTAAATGACCCACTTGATTTAATGTATCATTTAATACTATTTTAATATGGTGCCAAGTACTAGTGGTATTAAATAGCATTACTCTTTTCTTTAGTATTAAAATTACATTATCTCCTTAAATAACTCTTATCTTACTAACAACTTTTTAGAAATTTCAACCTAGTAATAAAACCATCTCAAAATATAATTTACGTTCTATAAAATTTTCACGTATTTTTGTGAGATAACTGTTGGGAATTAATGTAGATTCCCCGATTACGCCTGCAGGATCGTTGTTTAAGGAATTTAATGAGACAAGGGAAAAATAAAAGAACGAAGACAAATTTACGGACTATCAAAACTTTTCACTATATGATTCAAGTCGCTACAACCATATAGAATTTCACTCACCAACCCACAACCCCCAAGTATTACAAGAAAAATACTCAAGCTCTACAGCACCTAAAATTTCTACTTTTTGAACAAACCTGAAAGAGTTACAAGAAAAACTCACAAGATGCTAAGCTCGCCAATTTTTCTCTCAAAGACTCAAGTCACTCTTGTACATAAAAGAAGAGGAAAACACATCTATTTATAGGCTTTGTTTACTTGGAAGATAAGATAATTCCTTCTAGGATTTGGATTCCTTTTCCTCCACGAACTCTTCTTTTTTCCTTTTCCTTTTCAACTTTGGATTATTTTTGACAATAAATCCAACAATAACAAACATAATGCTCTTTAAATTTGGGGCATCGCAAATCATCCTCCCATTAAAGGAATTTCGTACTTGAAATTGATTCTCATACTTTCTAAAATTCTATTCACCCATATAATTATGGTTACCTGGTAAGTATTTAAATGACATTCTCCTCCACTTAAAAGAACGGATGATATATTTTAAGTCTTATCTGCAGAATGTTCTTCGACCCACGCATTTGTCTTATGACCTTGATATTTTGTGTTAAGAATTTTTATGCCTAATAGCCTTCAAATTGAGTGTCAAAATGTTTCTATTTATCAGATCATGTGTTTAATCTATTAGTTACATCTATGCTACACATTAATTCTTTACATCCTTACCGTTAACAATCATCAATCTTCATTTCTCTTGTTATGGATTTATTTTTAAGGCATTTTATCAATTTCTTATAATATAACTCATTATATAACTTGAGATTATTAAATATCACTACATACTCATAAAGAAATAACTACATCCTCCAACGACGCCTTGTTTATCTAAATACTCTTTCTTAAAGTAAATAAGATCATAAAATTCATATTTAACCCAATAATACATGTCACCAGTGTCATCTTGGAAATTGATTTTATATTGTTGGTGCCCGACTTCAACACTAGATGAAAACCTTGATAAGCGAGCTGATGGTAACAAGCACCGACCTGAAAGGGCTAGGAGCATATGAAGCTTGAAAGTGTATGGAAGAATAGATCTAGAAGGCTGCAAATCTCCTTCCAACATAATCCTTACTTAAAGGGAATCTCCGCCAGATTAATCATTACATGTGATAGTAATGACGTCATCATCTGCTGCGACTACAGAGCTTGGAGATTCTTTGCCCATTCATCTAGCCAATGAGAATAGCTTGTTAGGTCGGTATCTCATGGCTTAGTGCCCATAGCATTAAATGAACCAGCAGTGCCGCACTTTTTAGCTAATAAGGAACAAGAGAAATTCTTAAGCTGGAACTAGAATACTTATGAGCCTATTAGTTTAGGTATGATTTTGTTCTCTACTGATTAGATGTCTTACAGTGCTCGATTTATTATAAAAGGAGCAATGCAGCTCAATTGTAAAAATAAGAAAGAAAAGAGAAGCACTATATCCTCATAATCCACCTGAAAATCTTTTCCATAAGAGTAATTCTTCATCTTTTTACATCAATTTTCATCACATTTAGTGCCATCTATGGGAAGCTGCAAATAAAAAAGCCTATTTACAAAATAAAGGAAGCATTCACCACAAAATGTGTCATGAAAGTGTATCCCTCCCAAGAGAAGCAACAACCATACTAGCCCTATTCCATGAGATATCTGGTGGCAATGAATTTACAAATGTCAGAAACTTGGCTACCATTGTCAACTGACTCTTGGAGGCCTCATTTCCGGCACATGCCTCCCTTGGAGGTAATCAGTAGGCTAGACCAAGTCAACCAGCTAGAGATAACCCACAATCTCATGTTCCTGAAGCAACAGTAGGGGAAAATGCTTAGGGAACTGAACTGCTTGTAGAAAAAACCATAAAAACTCACTGAATCTGACTTGTGAGGAGATCACTGAGCTTCACCAATGTTGATAGTAAAGCGAGCAGTTCTTCCAAAAGGACCGGTAATGTGTCCGACAAGTTTGGAGGTGGGAAAACGAGAAAAATCTGATAATTCCATGCGAATGCAGGAGTAGCCTCCACCCTAGCAGAATTAATAGCATAACAGTCAGTACAACTGGAAGCTCTCCAAAAATAGATTTTCAAGCTAGAATAGGGAAAATTAGAAAGACTTCCCAATAGGGAACTAAAGGCAGAATTTCTTGTTGGGAATTCCTTTGTATCAGTTGAAATCTGATCTGCTCCCATGATGAAAATAAAAACCCTGAAGGAAATGTCTAAGATGGAACTATTGACCCTTGCTCACTTGGACCAATATATAGCCTGGATGGAACTCCAAGGAGTTTCAGAGGCTGTTATGTTTTGAGTTTTTCCCCTGACATTGGGGGATAAGCCGAGTAACTGGTATAGAAAATTGTCTCTAAACTCAATCTAGTTGTGGAAGTAGCTCGCGGAGTGTTTTATCAATCAATTCATGGGGGCCCAGCTAAAAGCACCCCAAAGGAGAGGCTGGTCAGCATAAAGCAATGGGCTATGGAGAGCCTGAAAAGCTATAAGATCAATTTAACAAACAAATCATCAAAGTTGATAAGATATTCGACGATGCTACCCTTCTGGCCATAATGTCAGGCCTCAAGATGGATTCGCGATTCTAGTTCTATGTTTAAGAAGAAGGATCGCAAACTTACAAGGAATGTCTTAATCGAGCTGAAAGATGCATTGGTCCAGAAGAAGTCATGACTGACGAAAAGAATGGAGCAGAACAAAAAGTAAGGCCAAAAAAGTAGAAGGGACTCCAAACTACCCTGTGAGAGAAAGGAGAAGAAAGAACAAGCAAAATCATGACCACTGGAAGAAAAATATGCCTGTTGCCATGACCTCAACACTTCTTTGGAAGGAATCTATTTGTAAGTAGATGATCAGAATGTCTTCTGAAAACCGAACCCTTTAAAAGCAGCTTCTTCTAAGTTAGATCAAAGCAGGTACTACCGCTATCACAGGTTGGTAGGACATGACACTGATGAATGCAGAGATTTAAGGGATGCAGTAAAAACCTTGATCCAAGCTGAAGACCTTAAAAAGTTATTATCTGGTGGAATGCCTCCAATCCATGTCTCCGACCAACTATAGGAGGGGCCCCTGGAGATGTAGAAGGATCATGTCTCCCTAGAGAACCAAGACCTGAGGTGTACATGATGGTATGAGGAAGCCAAGTATTGGATGGCTCAGAGAAAACCCGATGAAAACACCAAAGTAAGGCTTAGAATCCCCCATGAATAGGCTTGCAAATACCCTCCTTTTTTCTTATGATGTGTGAAGGAGAAGAATATCTTAGATTTAAGAGGGAGAAAGCAGCTCTTCTACACTATCTGCACAATAACCCCTTGTTGATCACTTTGCAAGTGTCAGGAATGGAAGTCCAAAGGACTTTTATAGATACAGGGGCATCAGACAACATACTCTTTTTATAGACACTTGATAAAATGGGAATCGATAAGAAATATATGTAACACATGGCCATGCCTATTGTAGGATTAAGCAAAGGACCTATACAACCTATAGGAATGATTGTCTTATAGTTTGGGTTGGTAAAGCTTCCAAAATAAGGCGAGTGATCTCTGAATTTGTTGTGGTAGATCTCCTAAACAACGACAACGTAATTACGGTGAGGCCTTTGTTGTATAACCTGGAAGCAGATGTGTTCCACTATGCCATGAAATTCCAAATACCCTATGGAATTGGAACTGGGATTTTTGGTATCTACGCAATACAACATAGCTATGCCTAGACTCAGCTTAATCCAGTTGCATTTCCTTTCTACCCATCCAGCTCAGGTAGAACATTAGAAATGGACGTTCATGTTGTTGACGACTGATCACAACCCAAGGAATCCAATTTGGACCCCTGCGCTGAAATGTCTCCTTATGTGGGAGCCACAGAAGAGATGGTTGGTGAACTACTTGACCTAGTGGAGCCTGAGAAGGTTGTCAAGATAGGATCCCAGCTTCTATCCAATGAAAAGGGTAAGTTAATGAAGTTTTTGAGAAAAAAACAAGGACGTTTTCAAATGGAGCCACAACGCCATTAGAGGAATTGATCTTAGTCGAGCTTGCCGCAAGCTCAATATAAATCCAAATGTGAAACCAAAGGTCTAGAAGAGAAGACCTCTCAACTAGAATGTTATGAAGCCTTGAAAAAAGGAAGTAGATAGAGTGAAAGAGTGATTTCATAGAAGTCTCAAATTACCCTACTTAGGTAGCCAATCCAGTGCTTGTAAAGAAAAATAATGGGGGATTAGCGTGTATGTGTAGATTTTATTGATTTAAATAAAGCATATCCTAAAGACTATTTTCGTTTGCCTCGATTAGATAAGTTACTAGATGCTATGGCAGGACATCAGCTCCTTAGCTTCATGGACGCCTATTCAGAGTACAATCAACTCCTTTATACGAACCTAACCAGGAGTATAAGACCTTCATTAAAGATCGAGGTCTATATTGCTATAAGGTTAGGCATTTTAGTTTGAAAAATGCTGGGGCAACTGACCAAAGGTTGGTAAACCAATCTTTTAAAGAGCATATCAGAAAAACTATAGAAGTGTATATGGATGACATGCTGGTTAAAAACTTAAAAGCTACCATTAACATTCATAACTTAAGAGGAAACTTTTAATATCTTAAGGGATTATAATATGAAGCTAAATCTAAAGAAAAGTGCTTTTGGGGCCAGCTCAAAGAAATTCTTAGGATTCATAGTCAATCACTGTGGGATAGAAGCCAACCCCAGCAAAATAAAAGCTTTTTTAGAAATGAGCCCCCTAGAAATGTAAAGAAAGTTCAAAGACTCACAGAGAGCGTAGCAACCCTGAGTAGATTTGTTTTAGGCCAACGGACAGATGCATGCCTTTCTTTGATGCCATAAAAAGGGAAAAGAATTGGTATGTGATTAATGATGCCAATAAGCTAGGGACATCTCCTATTCTATTTGAACATGAAAAAAGTGAAAACTTGGTCCTATTTGAAAGGATCAGAGAACACCTAGGGACATCTCCTATTCTATTTGAACATGAAAAAGGTGAAAACTTGGTCCTATATCTAGCAGTATCTGAGCATGTTGTCAGTGCCGCATTAACAAGAAATGACCAAGGAGCTCAAAAAACTATGTATTATACAAGCCATGCCCTTTTGAGATCTAAAACAAGATATACCATGATGAAGAAACTAGAAAGCTCTGACCCAATTTCTTGGACATACCATTGAGGTCTTAACTAACCATCCTTTAAAAGCTATCCGGCAAAAGCCAGACGACTTAGGACGGTTAGTAGAATAGATTGTGGAGCTTAGCAAATTTGACCTAGAGTTCAAGCGTAAGACCTCCATAAATGGGCATGTTTTGGCCGATTTCATAGTAGAATTTTCCCACAATGAACATGTTGAATTAGAGGAGACCCCAGGAAAGTAGGAATTCTATGTGGATGGGTTGTTAACTGCAAACTACGACTAAGGCAAGATTGATTCTCCATGGACCCATGGGATAAAGCTCTGTCAAGTTCCATGTTTTGACTTCGAATTTTCAAACAACAAGGCTGAATACTAGGCTCTGATTAGAGGGCCATGAGTTGCAAAAGAGCTTGGCCTTAAAACACTCCCTGTGTATAGCTACTCACAACTGAGTTCATGAGTCTTACCAGGCCAAAGATGAAAGAATGAGCACTTATTTGAAAAAAAAAGTGAAGAAATAATGGAAGTATTTTGACAAAATAACCATTTGTTAGGTCCCACATTGGATAAATAGCCATGCGGATGCCTTAGCTAGGCTCTCCACCAGTGAAGGAGTAGACACTTTGGATAGCATCTCCATTTGCCATTTGAAGAGCTCAGCAATAATGGAGAACGAACCAATCCTGGTGTTTAGTACTAAGGATATATCACGGATAGATGAAATTAAAATCTATTTGGAGCTAGGAACTTTGCCAGAAATTAAAATTATAGCTTGCCAGCTCTAATAAGAGCTTCAAGGTATATTATCATGGAAGAAGTGCTATATAAAAGAGGGTTCAGCCAGCCACCACTCATATGTGTAATGGAAGATCAAGGGCTATAGATATAAGATAAATATATAACGAAAATTGTGGGAAGCATTGTGGCTGGAGAACACTAGCCCTCAAAGCCGCCAGATAGGGATAATTTTGGCCACCAATAAAAAAGGATTCAATAGAGCTCTGCCTTAGATGTGACATGTGCCAAAGTTCACCCCGTTGATAGGACAACCAGTGAAGGAACTTAGTCCCTTGAGCAGCCTTTGGCCATTCTTTCAGTGGGGAATAGACCAAATCGGACCCTTGCCAATTGGTGGGGGTGCTAAGTTCACTATTGTAGCAGTTGATTATTTCGCTAAATAGGCAGAGTTAGAGGCCTTAGTGAAGATAACCGTGTAGAAGACGACTGACTTCTTTAGAAAAAATTTATCAGTAGATTTAGAGTTCCATAAGCTATTATTATAGACAATGGTAGATTGTTTAATAACCAGCACATAAGGAGCCTTATGTGCTGGATAGGGAATTAAGAAACTATTTTTCACACCTTATAGGCCACAAGTAAATGGACAAGTGGAGGCACAAATAGGATCATTAAGTGCACACTCAAAATTAAGCTAGTGAAACTCAAGGGATCATGGGCAGATTAACTCCCTGCAGTGCTATGGTCATACTAGACCACGAGTAGGACCTCTATTAGTGAAACCCCTTTTTCTCTTGCCCACAGGACAGAAGCTATATTATTGGTAGAGCTTCAAGTTCTAACTGCCATAATATAGCTGTTTGATCTAGTACAAAACTAAGAAGGGCTATCACTCAACTTAGACCTATTAAAGGATCTCAAACTTAAGGCAGAGCTGTCAGTTCAAGCTCACCAACAAAAGATGACCAAATACTACTTCAACAAAGGAGTAAGGGCGAGGTCAGTGAAAGTAGGAGATCTGGTGTTAAGGATAGTATTCCAATTAATTTAAAAACCTAGTGCAGGGTGTTTAAGGCTGAGTTAGGAAAGTCCTTACAAAGTTATCATGGATTTGGGATGCTTAGGGCTGAGTTGGGAGAGTCCTTACAAAGTTATCATTGATTTGGCTAACAATGTGTATGAGCAGGAAGACCTGAATGGGGCCCTGTTGCCCCACCCATGGAACGTTGACCACTTAAGAAAGTATTATCAATAAAGACTACTCAAGTCAAAGTCACTCCAGGCTTAAAAAATAAAGGCCTGAAGGGAGCTCTTAAGCTCTAGGCTTAAAACAACAAAGGCCTAAAATAAGCTCTTAAGCTCTAGGCTTAAAAAGGCAAAGGCCTGAAACGAGCTCTCAAGCTCTAGGCTAAGATAGCAAAACAAGATGAGGGCTCTTAAGCTCCCCAAATAAAGTAAGGAACCAAGCCTAGATTGGGCCCCAACCAGGGGTAATTGAACATGGAAAAAGCACTTAGATTCTGAATAAAAAAGGCCAACAAAAGACTTCTGTGTAAATACAACATACAACAAGCACCTAAGTTGATTCGCATTAAAAAAAAAAAAATTAAAACACCAAGGAGTAAAAATTCATAGTAGATCAGGAAAAAATGCTAAGAGAAAGTCAAAATAAAGATTTTTATTCACAACCATAAGATTGAAATTACAAAAGAATAAAATACTAAGTCCTAGGGTGAGAAGGGGAAGCAAAAACTATGTAGAGCTCAAAGCCCCTTTCATCGCCTGAAGAGTCTCCAGAAGATCCCTCTTATGAGGTATCTAGTTCTGAGGTCTTCTTTTAATCTCTTTTTGGAAGGCTGCCAAATGATCCTCAAGTGGGATGGACTCAAGGAAAGAGAAGACCTATAGCAAACTGGCGGCGAAGATGTCCTCTTTGAGTTTTTGGAAATCAGATGAGCTCTTGTAAGCTGATAAAGAGCCTCTCTTCACCTCTTCAAGCTTCTTCTTGGCTATCTCTAGCTTTTTTAGCGCAATGTCCAACTTGGCATTAGAGACATCCAATGGGTTGCTCTTTGTTTCTAGATAATTCTCCAATTACTTAGCCTAATCTACCAGAATCTGCTCGGATTGCTTTTGTTCCTCCTTCTTCTTGGCAATAGCATCATTGGCATGCTAAAGTGCCACCTCTAGCACCTTGCTTGACGTAGAAGCTTCCTCAACCTTTTTCAACATTTCCTCATTTAACTTTTCCTTGGCCTCGAAAAAAGAGATCATCTCCCCAGTATCCTTCACCCATTTCCTACCAAAGGTAGAGAGTTCACACAGGATCTTTGAGATCTTTGCAAGGGTAGAAATTAGCATGGTAGCTAGGTTCTGCACTAAACACTCGCTGTTGGTCATCTTCTCCCAGCTTTTCATCAAAACGTATAGGGGGATAGGAGATGGGGAGGAATGGAGTTCATTAGCTCGTCGAGAGATTCAGTAGCATAAATCCTCAATGTTTTGGAGGATGATTTCTTCTAGAGAAATCTCCGTTAGGGTTTTTGAACCTTGGTAACACCTTTTCACATAGGACTTTTAGTGATTCAGCCCCTTTCTCTCTCTGAAGGTGCATAAAATAGAGGAGGAGACCAGAACACGCTAGGAGAAACACCTTCATCCTTGAGGGAGCCTTCTCAACTTGGTGGGTAGGAGGTTAAGGTTGGGTGATGTTAAGCTAAGCTGAATCTTCTTTTTCTTCTTCCTTCTCTTAAAGGTGGGTAGTTGCACTGGATTTGCATCAACGTCAAAAAAAGCTAGCCTGGCTTCTCAATACTCCTCAAGAGTCTTAATTTCAGCTTGCCCAGTGGGAAGAGCTTTTGAAAGTGAAGGCAAAGATAAGTCACTCCAAGAAAAAAATGGAAACGAAACAGAGGGAAGAAACAACTCACTTGTTTGGCCAAAGGAAACAATCATGAAACCTGAGTCATCCGGT
>CAVNYN010214062.1:0-10494 GCA_963692815.1 Nyctanthes arbor-tristis | reverse complement strand
CTTCTCAGGGCCTAAGTTTCGAGTTTGGACCAATTGACAAATATGGCGTCTCCAATTACTATTATTATTTTGGTAAAAAATGACCCGACATTCATTCAATTATTATACCATTTCAATTTTTCGACAAATTTAACCTTTTTTTGCTTTATAAATTTTTGTTTTGTTAATTTGAAAAGTATGTACACGCTGTCGTACATTGAGTATCGATCGAGGATAGTGTTAATGGCAATCTCATGTCATGATATATTAGAAATAAGAAATAAGATGCACTAAGTTAAATGGCAAAGGCTAATAGGATATGTAAGTTACAAATATGGAGATATAATTAATTTTAATTGGAATGAATTAGAGTATTTCAAAATAATAATGACAATGAGAAACAAAAAGGCCGAAAATCTATATACAATACTAAAACAGCTGAGTTTATGTGGGACCAACCCAAGTTTTCCGGCCTAAACTCAACTGCTTGCTTACAATTTTCCTTTTTTTTTTTTGGTGTTGGAAAAAGAATAATAATTTTCAGATTGGTATACAGAAATAAGGCAGAGGGAGCACGCCTGATACTTTTCTTAAAAAAAAAACCCTTATTTCTTCATTGCAGGCATGCTGCATTAATTAAAGCTGCAGCATTAATGAGAACAATACTGAGATTTAAAGGCTCAAGGCTGCATAGTCAATCACACTTATTACTCACATCTGCTTAAGCATTTTGTATTTCCATTTTGTATATAAAAGTCCTTGTTTCCTACTTAAACTCAGCTACTTAATTATATTTTTTGTGTTGGAAAAAGAATAATAATTTTCAGGTTGGAATTCAAAAATAAGGCAGAAGGAGCATGCCTGATACTTTTCGAAAATATCACCCGTATTTCTTCATTGTAGCCATGCTGCATTAATTACAGCTGTAGCATTAATTAGAGCAATGCTGAGATTTAAAGGCTCAAGGCTACAAAGTCAATCACATTTATTACTTATATCTGCTTGAACATTTTGTATCTTCCATTTTGTATATAAATAAAAATCCTTGTTTTCCCATTCACCGAGAACATCACTTCAACTCTTTTTTTTCTGTCATCCAATTTTTCAAAACCAAAAAGGCATTTTTAATTCTTTAAACATACCAAAGGACTACCTATTTAAACCCCATGTATTCCAGTTGAAAACCATTAATGATTTATGTCCAGCACTCAAGTTACAAATTTACTCCTAAAAACAAATTGAAAGTTGCCACAAAAATGCTTGCCATTTTCACACTGTCGAGAGATATTAACCGCAACCGGTTTGACAAGCACCTGAAGCTCCGCTGTGGGAAGAAATGGAGCATACCAGATGGTGATAGATGGGGGCCAGCCTGGAGTTCCTATTCATAGATAAAACAGTATATATATAAGCTTAAATTTCTTTCGTATTTCCTAATTGCACCATTGTTTCTGCTGAACAAACCTAACTGTTTTAATTTTTTACACAATAGGGAGACAAAATTCAAACAACTATGAAAGGAAAAAAGTATTGCAAAATTCGACAGCCTAATATAGGAGAACGAGCTATATGTAATCAAGAACCTGTATGTTCAAGAAAATTGCGGGCTTTACCCAACTACTGGACACAGTTTACCGCAAAGAGTGGTGCCAGACCCATGGAAATGCAGCTGGAGGGTCTACGGTACTGTAATCTCTAACCTAAAATTATTAAAATTATTTTCAACTTTACTAAATGTTATAAACACTTGATATACGGGTAACCGCATTCCATGCACTTTGTGGGAAAGCTATGCCTTAGAAATGCAAAACCACCTCGAAAATGCAGGAAAATGTCAACCTTTGGTGGTTCTTTTTCGACTGTGTCGTAGCAACGAGTTCAAAGGTCTGTGTTTGATACTGTAACAGTTTTCTAGCGATCTTAAACTGTCAAAATGCAACCTAATAGTATGTTTTGTTTCCTTTTTTAAGAGCTGGAGTATCAAACGCGTTTTATGCCACAAAAACTGTGGTCAATGCAGCGGTCAATGAAATAGCAGAATTTTTGGCTAAGTTAGCATATTAGCTCAATTTCACAAAACACCTAACGTTGCCTACCACAAGAGGAACATGAGATATCATATCAAATATGCCAAACCTCAACTATTTCACACAAAACAGTGAGAGAAGAAATAGAAAGTATTGTTGACAATATGAATAACCTAGAAGATGTGCCAAAAATAGTCACGGTTATATAAACTAACTAATGTTTACTATGAAAGACACATGGTGTAGAGGACTGAGGAATTTTATTTTCCTTCAAACAGGAACTATGGGTCTGGGTTATTGGGACCATTTCAACAATCAAAGAAGAGCACGGATGGTGCTTCCCGAGCTATGTAAAGTGCTTCATGGAAATTGTACGGTCCGGCAGCAGTTATAGATATGACAAGTGTGGTCCGGTTGACAAAGAAAACAGATTCCGTCTATTAGTTGAGGTTTTTGATGGTACTCAGTCCTTAGAGCTTCTAATGTGAGACAAATGTTGCAAAGAATCAATTGGAGAGAGCGCATATGATATAGCTAAGCGTCTAGAAGCTGTAAGTAAATTAATTTGCTATGTTTTGCTGTTTCATCTAAAGTTGCAAAACTTAAAATATTACTTATTTTTCTTGCCAGAACACTGCAAAAAAGGACAGGGACCCCTTATTTAACGGCAAGGGAATAATGAAGCAGTGTTTTCCAGACGATTTATACTACTTAGTTAAGAGGGAGTTATTTTTTCAGTTAAATGTGCAGGAAAAAAACTTCTAGGGTGGCGACACTGTTTATATTGGTAGGAAGATTTACGATGATGCAGAACTCATTAAGAGAGGAAAAAAACTTGAAAGCGAACTGTTGATGATGATGACGAGTTTGACGACACTGAAAGCATGACAGATGAGGATTCAATTTGTGACAAAGTTACCTCACCAGCAAAAACACCAGTTAAGAGGTCCTCCGGTGATGACATCAACAACAGAGTCGACGGCGGCCTATCTGGCTCTTTTGCATAGAGCTCCAACAAGCTACACAAGGTGATAAAAAAAAGAGACGGATTGAACAAAAATATTTACCAACCCAGCCGCAAATCCACTGATGTTTATTTTAATTTCTACTTATACTTAGTCTGCATTGCTTTCATTTTGTAACAAACATCCGATCGTCTTAGTTTTCCTTATTGTTTTCGTAGACAATTGGTGGATGTTGAATTTCGACGCACTGTTCGAATTCACTATATGGAAATCCGTTCAAATTCACTATATATGGTTTTCTTAATACTATTGTGTTGCTATTTTGAAAGTATAAATGGTGAAACTAATATATTAAGTAATTAATAGAGCAATCAACACTATTGGCACTACATTCCTACTTAGTTGTCTTCAACTTCAAAGAACTTAGTAATTTGGGGTGGATGAAATAAGTTACTTACAGTACTTTGTACTCTATTACAAAATAATAAACTTAACTGCCACCTATTAATAATAGTTCTATTAATATTCAAACATTAATAATAATATCGAACAGACTTATAAACTAATAAGATTAAACATAATCTTATTATATTATTGAAAATTAAACTATTAAACTAATAAAATTATATTACTGATAAGTAATCAATACTACCAATTAGTACTACATTGCAACTTAGTTGTTTTCAACTTCAAAGAACTTAGTAATGTGGGCTAGGCCAAATAAGTTACTTAGAGTTAATTTTAAGACGAATTAGTAACTATTATTAAACTATTTCAATTTCAATTGATAAATTAATAAGTAACATTAGTTTATTGAGGTAAACCTTATTATACTAAAATAAAAGATTAATAAATAAATTACTAGGTAATAGTCTATTACTGGTAAACTAATATATATTAAATAATTAGACTAACGAAATTACTTATAATTATTAAGATTAAATTACTGATAAACTAATAAATTTTAGATTAATCAGATTGATCACATTATTACAGGTAATTTTAAGAAGAATTAGTAACTATTAGGTAAACTAATTCAGATTAAATGATAAATTAATAAGTAACTACATGGGTTATGAGAAAAAGGCTGAGGGCTGTACAACCAATAATACTAAAACAATTTACATGTTTGATTTCCTTTAAAAAAAAAAAAAAATTCCTGTTTCCACATTAACCGAGGAGATCACTGCTACTACTGCCATTTTTTTTCTGTCAGCCAATCTTTGAAAGCTAAAAAGGCATTTTTTTAATTTCTTTAAAGATACCACACGAGTGCCTATTTAAACCCATCCCATCCCAACAGATTTACTAAGAAAAAGGTTTAATCATTATTCCGATCTCCAACTTTTTTCCCTATTTTCCCTGCAAAAAAAGTGGGCACAGCAAAGTAGAGCTATTAAAGTTAGGCAAGGAGTAATAATTCTGGCATGTTTACCTTATTGGAAGGGGAAATAACACTACTGACTCTTCACCGGCTGTGCCAACTTGGAGCAGTGTTATTTCCCCCTATAGCATTTCCTACCTCCTATGAAAAAAAAATACAGTCCTAACTGCTGAAGTAGATTTCTCTGCCATTCACATAAGAACATATTCAAAATCACCTATTCTGCTTATTCCTACCACACAATAGCCATTCAGGAGTAAACAAGCAGAGATTTACACAAAGATGCAGATAATAAACATCTCCCAATCCAAAAGAAGGCGGACTATAGAGAATACACATACTGCCAATAGGTAAAACAATCAGCCTAACTGGACAAGTTTATTTTTCCTCCTACTTTTTTTCGCCATTTATTTTTTACCATTTTATCAGCTATTGATACAAGTTTTTTTCGTTTGAACAATCTGTTATGATGAAAACACTGCAAATAAGGTGTGGAAGCTAAAGAATTCTATTTTACCTACCTTTTTTATTATTAACCAAATTTTCTTAAGTGGACAGAAAATACCTAATCTCCATGGTCTTAACCAAGGAAACCCATCACATAACTGTGTTTGTACAAGAAACCTGCAAATCAAAGAGGGGCTTCATGTAAGACAAGCAACACAAATTACAACAGTTCAAAATGAAAACTCATCAGTGCCATTGAGCGATATAACAAAGTGTAAGAAAGATGAAAGCTAATTTTGTACTGAAGTTTGTGTACTTAGTTATTTTCAATTAAATAATTTAGATGCTATCTATTAATGTGTTTTATATTTTTTTGTGTTGCTAATTTGTTTGTATAGTGCACAATGTTAATGGAGCTGGAGAACCAGCGTTGAGGGAAATGACTAATAGACAGAGGCTGAATTTTGGGAAACATGTCTTGACCAACAAGACAATCAGTTATTTGCCCTCTACTACACAGTTGGATTCTATAATGAAGAAAAATACCTCATTGTTTCCAATCTAGGAAGACAAACTCCAAGTTACTACATTGTATCTCCTAATGTCTTTTTATTATGTGAGTACTATATCCAGATTTTGTTTTATAATTTCAAGTCGTTCAACTATTTCAAGTCATTCAACTAAGACACTATATTATTATAAGGCAAGATAGCTGGCAGTCTGTGTCTCCTTTTTCACCTTCATGTATCATCTACTCAACTAACATATTTTCTGCATTTGTTAATCATTCTATTATTGACTGATTGCTTTTTAACATGTAGTTTGATTAAATTCAACTAAGTCAATACTATTTAGCTAACTCACTAATTATGGATGTTTAACTAACTTATTAGAAATGTTTAAGAATTTTAACTAACTTATTAGAAATGTTTAAGGATTTTAAATAACTTATTAGAAATTTTTAAGAATCTTTAACTGGCATATTAGAAATTTTTAGGAATCTTTAACTGACTTATTAGAAATTTTTGGGAATCTTTAACTAACTTATTAGAAAATTTTAGAAATCTTTTACTAACTTATTAGAAAATTTTAAGAATTTTAACTATGCATTACCAACTTTTCAGATACAAACTACATAGCCATGATTCATAATACACTAATGTGCAATATTCATAATACACAAATATGCAAATAAACATGTTTATCAGAAAAACAACAATGTACTTTTAAGAATGTTTTTTATAATTAGTGTTGATGCCAAATTTAAATTTCGACTCAACAAACCAGATTTATATTGATGGGAAATTCGTGCCATCATCGGTATAAGTGATAAAAGAAGAAGGAGCCAAGAATGTTTGTGATAAATGAGAGAATACAATGTTTAGAAGATAAGAAGAATGAGAGTTTGGGTGTCGATCTCCTTTCTCATTTCTGTTTGCTTCTATTTATAGTGTCCCATTTCCCTTTACTTGGGAATAGTGATTACAAACATTTATTGTGCCCCACATAAATGACACAGGGGTCTAATCAACTGAGATTAAATCTTCCCTGTTTGACCATTGGTTGTCTGATCTGCGTATGGTACAAGTAACCTCCATATTGCACTCAATGTGGGAGTCCCATCAGCCCTAAGGGATAAAGTTCTTCACGTGGGCTTCCAAGCTTTTGCAGAGTTGGCGTGCTCGTTATACTGGCTGGGCCGCAACTTTTGGCTGAGACACCTGTGAGCCCACGAGCGAGGTGTCTGTATGCCCTAAGCCCTAAGCCGCGGGAGTGAAAGAGTGCGGCTATCCTTAAAGTCGCGAATATGAGCCATTAGATCTTGTCGCCGCGAGGTAGACAGGTCGCTGTGTTAGGTGAGGCGCTCAGGGGCTACTCTCAGGGCCCAGTGACCTTCGACCTCTGTTGACTTCCTACGACCTGGTGAATACAATTAGTTTAAGAATGTTTAAGAATTAGTTTAAGAATGCAAATTGTAAGAATGTTTAAAAACAGAAGATTAGTAGTGCAAAACTTATAAATATTTAAGAAAATTTAATTAATTTGGAAGTAAGTTCTTAACACTACTTATTAACACTATTATCTATTGGGTTGGCTTTTACCACATGCTTATTAGAAATATTTACTTTTTTATTATTTTTGTAATGCACGTTTAATTTCCTCCTCCAGCATAACTAAACTCAACACAAGGTTATTTTAATTTGCTTTTATTCAAATCTAATTGCCTTTTAACATGTTATTTGATTGTTTCAACTAAGTTAATACCTTTTAACTAACTTACTGATTAAGGATGTGTAACTAACTCTCTAGAAATGTTAAGAATGTTTAACTTATTAGAAATATTTAAGAATTTTAACTATGCACTACCAACTTTTCACATACAAACTTCAAAACCATGCTTTATAATACACTAATAGACAATATTCATAACACAGAAATATGCAAATTAACATGTTTACCAGGAAAAAAAATTAAGAAAAATTTCAACCACTTGATCACACATTTAAACGAAGTAGATATACAGAGGAACAATCGAAAGTTATGCAACTACTTTGATTTTAAGCCTACTGGAACCGTGGAAAAAATTAACAAAGTTTTGCAAAAATGGGAAAACCTGTAAACAAAGTAGATAGAAGATCTGCTTAGATTTTTTGCTACAGGAATAGATTACAAAAATTCAACTGAATAGTAAAACTGTGTAAACAAAGTTCAGACACAAAATTAAGCAACTGCTTTGATTAGGCTACTTCTTTGGTTTTAGAAAGACAAAACAAAATTAAGCAAACTAATGGACACAAAAAAATCTAGGCAACCACTTTGTTAGCCTATTGGAACTGGGAAAAAAAATAGCCAAATTAAAAGAATTTGGTCAAACTACTGGTTAAGCATTAAAACAAAGCAAACAGACAGTGGAAGAATTAAAAGAATAACCAAATTAAAAGAATTTTAGTTAACTGTTTAAACACATGAACAAAGTAAATAGACATAGGAAAAATAAAAAATTAGGCAACTACTTTGATTTTCATCCAAATGGAACAGTGAAATTTTTTTAAAAAAAAAATTCAAATACTTGGTCACACATTTAAACGAAGTAGATGTACTGAAGAACAATTGAAAGTTATGCAATTGCTTTTATTTTAAGCCTACAGGAACCGGCGGAAAAAAATAACATAGTTTTGCGAAAATGGTAAAACCTGTAAACAAAGTAGACAGACAAAGTCGACAGAAGATCTGCTAGATTTGTTGATACTAGAATAGATCAAAATAACCAAATTAAAATAATTTCAGCGAACTGCTCAAACACTTAAACAGAGGAAACAGACAAAGGGGAAAAAAATTAGGGAAGTACTTTGATTTTTCAGCCAAATTGAACGGAGAAAAAAAAATTAAAAACAATTCAACTACTTGGTCACACATTTAAACGAAGTAGATTTTTAGCTTAAAAGTACGACCTATGAACAAAGCTGAGAGATGGAAGATCTAGATTTTAACAACAAAATTCACTTAAATACTAAAACTGTGTAAACAAAGCCTGTAAATAGATTATCTGCTTTCCTTTCTATCCAACTAGAATCGAGATAAAAAATTTATAAAAACTACAGGGAATACATGAAAACATAATAGATAGACATATATTCTCCTATGATTTTTAGCTACTTGAACCATGAAAAAAAACTACAACAAAAAAAATCGTACATCATTTAGACAAAGTGGATCGAGAGAGGAAAAACTTATATATGTCATATGCGGTTTATCTTACTCGATTTGTCTCGATTCAACTCAAAGCACCGATACACGATTCCAGTATTACGGAACTACATCTGCGATTTTGTGTACTGCGACTGAGAAGAAAATAAATTAAAATAATTTCAAATAATTGGTCAAAGATGTAAAGGAAAGAGATGTATAGAGAATCAACTTAGCTTTCATTTCCGCAGCATTTTTCCAAATCAGATTTACTAGATATAGATATATTTGGCCCATTGTATTCAGTGTCTGCGAATCCAAATGATGTTGGATTCAAGATTGCTTCGGGGTTCAGTTTGTGCTCGGCTTTTATCGTGAAGACTAGGGTTTGCAGAGGGCCATTGCTGGGCTTAAAATTAAATGGGCCGAAATTAATGATTTGTTCGGTATGTTTTTGGGTTTAAGATTAAGGGGCATAATTTTATTATGTGTAGCACTGTTTTGGGCCTTGCTGGGCTTTAGAAGGAAAGGGCGGTGGGTGTGCTATGCTATGTAGCATCTTGTTTGTACGGTTTGATTCTGGCCCACTAATATTTGCCACTTTTTTGGATGTTATTTTTTGGACACAACATGGTGGGTCTGTTAGTTTATTTATTGTATATTTTGTTTTCTTTTTTTTTTAATTGCTATTTGGTATGTGATTTTTTATTTCATTTGTTTTACTATTTAATGAAATAAAGTTCTATAAGTTATATATATGTGTGACTATTTAGTATAAATATTCTATAGAAAATTAAAAAAATTCTAAATTCTCTAACTATTTAATAGAAAGACTTTTAGATAAAAAAAATTCATGCATATGAAAATTTACATATAATTAAAAAGTAACATTGTTTCGCAGAGTTATACATAGAAACTTAACTTCTCCGAAAAAAATAACGACTCGAAATCAATAGGCAAAAGAATTCAAAAACTTGCACAGAAAAGCTACCCACACGTAACCAATAAAAAATGTCACATTTATAAAAACTATACGGTGTGGCCCTATATATTAATTTTCATCAGTGTATTAAAAATTTAATGCTTATGAAATTTTTGAAAAACATTTTATTTAGCTATTTTTCAAAAATATTAAGGTTTAATTTCTTACTAATAATACACCCGTGCGATGCACGAAAAGGAAAAAATTTTGAAATTTAACTATGTGAAAGTTTTTTAGTAAATTTAAAATAGTTGAAGATATTCTAAAAGTATAAAAACACAAGCTATGTGCCAATGGAGGAAATAGCATCAATGGTAGTTCCAATCTAATATATTTATATTGAAAAGATAATCTATATTCATTCTACAATTCACATGATAGTCAATGTTCCATATGCAATCTTCTTTCTCATTGTATATATGCCTCAGTTGAAGAGATCTATTCTCAATATTCAATATATTCGTACTCACAAATTCAACTAAGAATTTATAAAATAATAGATATTAAGATATCAAAGTATAGTCGTGTGGGAGTAAAATTTGATTCCAGGAACAACAAATTCATATTTTCTCATAATGATATGATCTTGTGTCAAAACAAAATTTGTTTAGATAATATGTTAAAAATTCACCGCACGATATGGGTAGGATTATGTCATTTAATAGAGGAACATTATTAAAGCAAATTAAATACTTTAAAAAGCAAGAAAGTTTAATTAATTGGTCTTTCCATTCCAATTATTTGGTCTCATTTTTCTTTTTGGGATGTACCAAATATATGGTTCCTTTTCATATTAAAATGTTTAATTTGCATTACTTTACAAATCTAACTATATTTAATACTTTAATTATCACTATTAATTTTAAATTTCACTCATTAAATAGGGACAAATTAGGAACACGAATCACAAAATGTGACTTTCTAACACATATTTCTTAATTCTTGCGAGAAAACAAATGGGATCAAATAATCGAGATGGAGGGAGTATGTACAAATTAATTGACAGTCCTCAACATGTACACC
>CAVNYN010214059.1:0-28155 GCA_963692815.1 Nyctanthes arbor-tristis | reverse complement strand
TGCCACCTTTCTCACCGATGAGCTTGGGGTTGCTGTCCGGCCATGCACGCTGCCCACCAAAAAAGTGGTGGCGCGTGACGAGGTGGAGACGATGGTGAGGACATTAATGGGTAACAATGATGGCAAGAAAATGAGAGACAAGGTGAAAAAACTACAAGTCAGTGCAGAAACCGCTCTAAATATCAGAGGTTCATCGTATGATTCGATGTTAGAGATGCTCAAACAAGTTATTACAAAACAGAATGTCATAGAAGATGGTAATTTGCAAATTTGAAAGGAAAAAAAAATAGTACTCATGGACTCCTAGATTTTTTTTTTTCCAATCTGCAATGGAGATTCCTTGGTCCTTAACTGCCGTGGACCAGGATGGTGACGGTTCAGTGGCAGTATAAGTTTATTTAAAATTGAAATGGACTTAATTAGCTTGGAGTGTAGAATATATTTGGGGTCCCCATTTTCTTTTGTCATTTTTATGATACTTCCCTCTTTAAATTTCCAAAATCTGTTGTCGTTTGCTATTTTTGCTTCATTGTTATGATACTTGATGACACATACCTTTGAAATTTTATTAATCTTGATTTTAATTAATTAATGTTAAAAGGGGAAATAGCGAAATATTTTAAAATAACTTTACTAATATTTTAGATTATAATATTTGAATCGAAAAAAGTGGAGTATAAATGATATACTTTGCAATTCAACAATACAATTTCATTACTCAATAAATAATATTCTACCGCTCTCTCTCAAAAAATATAATATTCTACTGCCAATATTTTTATCAACTGAAAAAGTTAAAATTTAAATGTGTCAATAGCAGTGGGAGACGATGCAGCTAGAGGGGTTTGGAGATTTATGTTTGGGCGTTGCAATATTGGGGTCTAGTATAGTATATATCATTTAAGAGTCAATATATATCAGCTCTTTCGTCACCATGTACAGATATTTCAATATTGTCATCGGGTCCCAAATTGCTATATCCTCATCATGTACAGGAATTGCAATATTTGGTTAGTATCATTTTAACATCTATCACATTTTGAAGATAACTTCTAGGTCATCTTGTGTTCAATTAAGTAAATAAGTAATTTTTTGAAGTTTGATTGGTCAAGAAAACGTCTCATTCAGGATGAAAATATCTAGGAAGTCACGTTATATTGAGTTGGTTCTCCCTCTTCTTCTACTTAATTCAGTAGTATAGTGTATTTATTTGTTAGAGAAATATCTTGTATTTAATTCAAGAAACAAACGGCTACACCGGCCGTCTCAGAAAAAATTCTAGTACTTCAAGAGTATTAAACACTCGTTACTCTTAATCAATCAAGAACGCACATATGAGATTAAGGTTCTAAATTAAATAATAAATTGAGGCCCTGAAACCTACATGCGGATCCTTAACTGGTCAGGAGTACTGAGTTCAGTACTCCAATTCAATCATTTTCAAACAAAAAAAAAGATTTATTTTTCATTTTTGTTTGTCTCAAACTATAATTCACTTACTTTATGAAAGCGTATCTACTTTTTATTTTCTGAAGTATCCTTGTTTAGAGTAAGTTTAATGTAGGAGAAAAAAATCTAAGGGGAAAAAACTAAGGGAAAAAACCTATTTACAAATAATGTCTAGAGGGAAAAACTGAATGGAAAACATTTAAGTTAGACACGTAACTTAATTTAATTGGTTAAATATGATTGTGGTGCAATATCAATGAGGGAGGAAAAAGGTAAATGAGGGGCTCTTCCGATCTCCCCCAAAAGGGGGTTATTTAGCCCCTCATTTACCTTCCCCCAAGGGGAAAAAAAGGCATTTTACCCCCAAATTGTATACATTATTTGAGTTTGGTGGGGAGACCCAAACCCCCCACCCACATTAAACTTACTCTTAGCATACATTGTTATAATAACTCAAAATTAATTGTTGATATAAATATGGATATTTTAGAAAAAATATAATTGCTTTTCTAATATTATTAAAAAGGTTTTTCGATCTATGTGAAAAAAAGAATTCAACTTATTTTTACAAGACGAGGGAGTATGATCTTACTCCCATGCTATTAATGGCATTGTTGAATCTATTGACGCGCCCTTCTCACATTAGACATTTTGAAATAATATACATGTTATATATATGGAAATTACAATTATATCAAATGATAATGATGAGAAATGATTTTTGTACACACAAAGTGTACAATTTTTGTACACACCCTCTTATATTTATTTAAATGTCCTTTATTCCATTATACTTGAAATCACAACTTTTAAGGGTGTAAATAAATTCAAAGGGGTCTGTACAAAAGTTGTACACTTTGTGTGTACAAATAGCACTTCTCTGATAATGATATACAGTGTTTAATAAAGAAAATAAAACCTGACTGAGTTTTTGCTATTTGTAAAAATTAATTGACAAAAAATATAACAAAAAGAGAACTTAGTAGGACGATTTGATCAAGCTGGTCAGATAGATTGTGTGCTGTAATACCAATTATTGTTGTGATTCGTGAAAGTGATAATGTACTCACATTAGCAGCTACTACTATACCACATCACCACCTGCCACAGTTGTACCACCACAAATGTCTGGTGCTTGGATGCTATTAACACATTATATCAATTTTAAATCAATAATAATAATAATCTAACGAGTCACATGTCATTTTTATACTCCTTCCATCTCAAAAAGATAGTCTACTATTCTATTTTCGTCCTTCCCAAAAAGATAATCTACTTATTATATTGAACATGCATTTAATATTTCATCTCCATATGTGTCTCTAATTAATTATTATTATTATTTAACTACCTATGCATTAAAAATATTTCAAATAATTAATGACATAATGGTATATATGAAAAAATAAGGTAAAATTAAATGTTCTAACCAAATTACATACTAATCATTAATCCCCGTAAAATTACCTATCGGATTATCTTTGTGGGACGGAGTGAGTATAACATTTTGTCAAATAATTTTTTTTTTTTTTAACCAGTAGCATGTTCCAACTTGACTTTGTCGTTTGGAATCAAAATCAAAGGTGACAAATCACGCTGATTTTATACTACTCGTGTGTTGAAAATTGAAATTTGTTTCTTTCAATTTATTATTATGGAACATAATTAGTCTTACAAATCAATTTTTGGTTCTTATCAGGATTCAAGATAAAGATTCACATTGTATCCAATCAAGTGGACACTCTTTTTTTCTAATAAAAAGTTGGAGAGTCGTATGGACAGATTGATAACTCGATCTCAAACAATCTCTACCACATTTTGAAGATAGCGAACATTGATCATTTTGTTCAATTAAGTGAATATAAGAAGTATTTTTAAGTTTGATTCGTCGAGAAACGTCTGTTTCAAAATGGGATATCTAGGAAGTCATCATGCTATTAGGAATTGGCTATTTCTCATTTTAAGATATGAGTACGCTACTCGGGGTGAAAAAAGCTCATTATGGTATTCCCTTTGTCACGTAAAGATAATCTTCTTTTATTTTTCATATAGATTAAGAAACTCAATTAATTTTGTTTGAAAAGTGTAATTTAAGAATATATTTTCATATATTCGATTTTCATTTACTTAATTGTTCGTATTTAATAAAAAAAATTACACTGTACAATAAATAGGGTATTAAGAAAGTAATAAAGATGGTATACTATAATTAATTTGGAATGGACAAAAAAAATTAAAAAATGAATATCTTCATAGGACATTGGTAGTATAATATTTGTTAGAGAAATAGCTTGTATTTAATTCAACACAAGGGGAAAAAACGCGGTGCAACGTGGTAATGAGTTAAAATTCAAGAGAACTGTTCAAATCGTCATCCAAAATAGGTTAATTTCACAAATTATCCCCAACATTTGCTCTAAGTCACGATTTCGTCCCTAAACTTTGTTAAAAACACCACAGCCCCTAACTTTTGAAAAATACACACAAATCGTCTATTTTTACACTATTTTACAAATTTTTTTAAAAAAAGACAATTATACTCTTGAAGTTTTTCAAAAAAGATTTAAAAATAATAAAAAATTAAAAACAACCCACCCAACCCCACGCCCCCTCCCCTCTTCGGTGGTCTGAAAATAGGGGTGAATCACCCAATTTTACTGCTTGAAATGGCAGCAAAACGGGGGGATTCACCCCTCATTTGTGCTGCTAGAAAACGATAGCAATGCTATCATTTTCTAGCAACACAAACGCTGTTGGAATAAGGCAATTTCCAGCAGCTTTTGTGTTAGCAGCACAAATGGGGTTGAATCCCTCCCCCCACATTTTGCTGTCGGACGGCAGAAAAATGGGGGGATTCATCACCCAGTTTTGAAAGGAATGTTACTAGAAATAGCAGCAAAATCGTTACCATTTCTGACAGCATTTGTGCTGCCAGAAAATACTGCCGTTTTCTTAAAGCAACGCTGCTGTTTTTTGGCAGCTACCATTTTTTGGCAGCAGTAATGGGAGGTGAATCCCTCCCATTTCCGACAGTGAAATGGAGGGATTCACCCCCCCCATTTGAAAGTGTAAATGATGCCGGAAATGGCAGCGTCCGGGGATTCACCCCCTTTGGGCCGCCGTCCGTTTCGGCGGCTGGAATTGCAGGAGGAGAGTGGGGTGGGGTGGGGTGGGGTGGGGTGGGGTGGGGTGGGGGTGGCGGTTTTTTTAATTATTTTTAAACTTTTTTTAAAAAAATTAAAATATTTAAGGGTATAATCGTTATTTTGTTAAAAATTTCACAAAACAGTAAAAATAGAGTGCATATTTTTCAAAGATTGGAAGCTGTGGTATGCCTTAATAAAAGTTAAAGAAAAAATCGAAACTTAACTTAAAAATTAGAGACGGTTTGTGAAATTAACCCTCCAAGATAACGTTGCTTTGGGTGTAAATATTTCCCCCCCTCCAAACTTGACCATAATTACGGATTATAGCGGGACTGGTCCAAGTCGCATCGTTGTGACGTATCACACTCCATGAAGTTTTTCTTATCCTGACCTCTCGTGAGCCGCCAACAAATCAAGGCGGGTTGGGCTGGGCCGATGTTCCGTCCCATTTAACGACCAATTTGTACTTTTTAATAAATTTTCAGGTTTTTTAAAAATTCTTTCATATTTCTTTTGCAGATTCTAAAACTATTTTTTTAATTTAAACCAAGCAATGTAGGTTATGTCAGGTCAAGCCCGATCTGATCCGTCCCTAAACCCGGATCAACCCAAAAGTGACTGAACCCAATACACACCGCGAACTCTTTTGTTGGGGTGTTTACCTTCTTTCAACAACGCTTCCAAATCTTGCAATGGTTTTTCCTTGATTTTATCCTTTAGGCTCTGGAACAATTGGCTTTGCGCTGAAGTGGAGGATTTAAAATATTTACAACTTAAAAATTAGTCACACGTGAAAATGCAACTCCAAAAAGAAAAAAAAAATAATAATAGTAAATAAATAATAAGTCACACGTGGAAATTAAAGAAAATTTATTTCATACATTGTCCGGTAATGCACTGAGAATTAGCCAAATAAAAAAAAACATGACAAAACATGAACTACAACTACATGAATTCAAATTGAAGTTAATAAGTCTGAAAAAGATTCTAATTATATTAAGAGTTTTAGTGACCTAACACTCCAAACTAGAAAATTATTAGCCATACAATTTATAAACTGTACGTGATTCAATTTTGTTGTTTTCCTACAAAATTTAAATACAGCATCATGCAACAAATTAATTGGACAATGACGGCCTCTTTTTAACCAGGATGTGATGCAATTACGATGAGACATGCGTGAGCACGGACATGCATATGTAGGAACCACTTTGATATTGTCGACTGAGTCCCCTAATATGCCGTGAAAGGGAGACAACTTGTGGAAAGGGTGCACAGAGTAAGACATTATGTCGACTTTCAAAAGCATATTGCTATCCCTCGTAGTCATATGTTTATCATAATCGTTCATGTTCTCGATTACAATGAGGTTAAACATCCGAGTTCTCTAACTTGAGCAACGGACATATTATTTCTAAGGGCCTTGTGGATGATTTGGTAGCTAACGAAAGAGTTCTGGAACTCATCAGGCAGTATGCGAACACAAGTGAAAAAATCTCCTACTTGAATTTGTCCCGACTACTTTCGCTTCTTTGCCCATCAAAGAAAAGAAAATTTTAAAAGAAATTTGTATATCTACTTGAACTGGACGATCAATATATATTATTTTCTTTGCAGTTAAGAAGTTCGGCCATGTAACCCGCTCTTCTTCTACACAAGGTGTAACTTTTGCCACTACCTCTTCCGCTTTAGACTCCACATCTCCAAACCAGTCTATGAGATCTATATGGCAAAAAATAAAACATCATGAATATTAATTAACTTGGCGGAGGACCGGAAATACTCGGGGAATATATCAATAATAATGAATTGAGGCTACGTATGCAAGGGTGTTAATATAAATTTGTATGCATGGAAACTTACAATATATTATTCTCCTCACGATAGATGTCATAAATCCTAATTAATCCTAATAGAATTCGGGTCAGTTCACTAACGGTTAATAATCCATTCCACGGCGGCAAAGGGAACTGGGGGATGTGTAGTCATCATGCCTTCATATATTATCTAATAATTCGGTGAACTGAGTTTGAATTATTATTATTATTAATTTTTTTTTTAACATAAAAATTCCATGCAGATCACGGCATACAGCCGGTCCCAACATCAATGGAAGTACTATGTAGGATATGCGTTGCACATAAATTAGTCATGATTATACTTTTATTTTCTTTTCACAAAATTAGATAAACTAACATTTAATTTTTTATATATCGGGACAATTTCACGATAATTTGTTTTAGATTTACCGTGACGTATTCTCTTTTACTAATTTATATAGGCAGAAGGGACACCCAGAGAGCCATTATATATTACTTAATGAGCATGAATCCTAAGCACACCCAAATTTAAGCAAAGAAAAGGTGGAAGTTGAGAGAACCAAATGAACTCAATCAATGAAAGGCAATCTAGACACGATGTGTGTCAACTTTAAAGAAATACTTCCTATCGTAACTCATTTTTTCACTAGAGTATTCCTGCTAACACGTAGTAAATGGAAATTTTCAATTTCTAATGCGGTTTTAACTTATGCCTCACAAGACAAAAGAAATAGGCAAGAGAGCAACGTTTGATGAGTAAACCATTGTGTCTTGAACAAATTGAAGTTAAGACTGTTCACTTGTTCACATGTGACTTTCAAGTTTCAAATTTAGCTTGGCGTTTGCGATATGTGGTCTACATGGGATTTGATTTCAATGAAAATAGCAAATAAAGAATATAATCTCCGATCCTCACTCCACTTGCCTCTAATATACTTTCCAATAGACCGACCAAGCCCTGATACCACTTGTAGGGATATCGAGCTCCAATACTAGTTGTTAATAATCAGACCAGTAATACCACATTTTTCATTCTTTTCTTTTTTTTTTTTTAATACAATTAGGATATAGGTGAGGGGAGGAGAAGAGTACGTGTGATTCAAATTCAAGACCTGCTACTTGAAAAATGAGTATCTAATTATTATACCCGATGATGGCTTAAATTTGTCATTGACAATTGGGCTTTGCATTTCCTAACAGCTTTTATTGGGCCTAGACTAGGGGGCCAGATTGCAAGCCCACAGTGGTACTATTTTTCCATATCTTACTGGGTTATTTATGAATAAGAGCTTGGCATAATTTCCAAAGTAAGTTACCCTCCTTTTTACATTTTTATATTTCTCTTTATTCTCTCCTACAAGCATTTATTTTCACGCCAGAGGTGGCTTTAAGGTCATCTTTTGAGGTCTTCTTTGTAGGTGCTACGCTCGTGAGGAGATCAAGTCGTTGTCTAGGTCGTTTGAAATTTTAACTTCGTCAATACAACTTGTACAAACAACTTTTGATAGACTTAAACTTAGACGCACCAAGAAAAATATAACTTAATATTTATTATTATATATATACATCATTAATAAAATATACTGATATATACAATACGAAAATCACTATAACTACATTTTCACACTACTATTTCTCTAGACGTGAGGGAAATAATCCCGTCATACGTTAGAGATTATCCGGCATACGTTGGACAACAATCGTGTGCCGAACAGAATAGTCGTGTGGCAAGAGATTGGAAGTATATTCCCCTCTCCCCTCTCGGCTCCACGCACTTCCATCTCTTCATGCACACGCCGGTACGACGAGGCTGGGTCTATTTATAGAGTAGAATATCGGTGGCATCCACCACCACTTCCTTTCTAGAATTTTTCCAAAAATGACAGCTGATTTTATCTTCAATTTAAGATTTTTCCTCATGTTGGCGGTGGGAATTGTTTATCTATTATTCTCAATTTTTCTCTAAAATTCGGCTGCCATAGACGGGACTAGAATTTCTAGAGCAATATTCTGCAAAGTTGGTGACGATTCTTCATGTATCCGGTTGGGATGAAAGGCGCGAATCTGTATCTGGATTCACCGCAGTCCGGGTTTGTTCCTCTATTTTAAACTAATTATGGATTTTCAAACTGAAAGATTTTTTCTTTTTCAAACTGTAAGTCAATAAGTTTCAGCAGTGTGTGGTATTGCTATACGCCTATACCTTGCTGGACCGCTTGTCGAGAAGAAATTTAATTAGATTTGCTGAATCGGGAATGAACTCTGGCAGTGCAATTACATGGACATTGTGCTCATCTGCATTCATTTACACCAAGATCAACAGAGCAGAAAGGGATGGATTTGTAGAACATCTGCCCTCCTGGACATTGGCAATTTCAAGGATCAAAGGTGTTAGGATAATCATGTGGTAAATAGCTCTTGGAACTCTAGGATAACTCGAAGAGATATAACTGGAAGATGCTTTAATAATCTTTTACTATGATTTTTTTCTCTTCTGACTGAAACGAGCTTAAAGTTTGGCTCGCCTGCTGATAGTTAAATTTCATTATTGAGGAAGTGTTTATATTTTTGATTATCCATGTAGTTCATTTCTGGTGTTCTTTATAGGCTATTTTTATATTTGTATTGTATTATACATCAGTTTCTCACAGATCAAGAACCTTTAATTGCAATATATATGGAGTGATGTGAGGAGCAGAGGAAATGAGATCTGTAACATTTTTAGTTGAATGCCAAATTTCCCCCTTTTTCTTCTTCTTCTTCTTCTTCTTCTTCTTCTTCTTCTTCGTTTATGAATTATGCCAGAGCCATTTCCCTTATAATTACCGGCCATTCATCGGTCTAGATTCTTGAAGTTCTAGGGCATATAGCATCTATAAAGCACGGAAACTCGAAAAAGACTAGCGTTTCGTGTCGAAAACGTTTCCGAAACCGAAACTCTCCGGAAACTTTTCGGAAACATTTCGGAAACTCTTAAAAAGTTTCCTAATTTTTAATAAATTCGGAAACTCTATAGAAACTTTATAGACACTTTATGAAAACTTTTAGGACACTTTTAGAAAACTTTATGACAAAAAATTCAGATTTTTATTTTTAAGAAAATGAAAACTTAATTATAGTCATGTTAAAAAATTATAGATGGTAATTTCATTAACGTTTTAACATAAAATAAATATTTAAATTAATTTAAACTAAATTACTTAACTTTCTTATTGAGAAAGAAGTCTTAAGAATTAACCTAGCTTTAAGTTGCAAACGTTGACACTTTTGAGGATGTTGGTGCACTTAACACTATAAGTCTTTCTTTAGAAGAGCCAGAGATAGAGACAATGTTGTTCAATGATGTCGACGATAGTGTCATAGGTATCGATGGCGATGATGTTTAAGAAATTTAATTGCTGAACTTTTTTAAAGTTTTTAGTTTGTGCATTACTTCATTTCAATAATTATTTTGTGATGACAATGAATTTTGAGTTTTTATTATGTTGAATGGAGATATTTTAGTTATCTAAATCATATTAATTAGTGTTTGAAGGTTGCATATCACTTTTTTTTTGCTTGAATTTTGAGATTGAATATTGAAATAATAAAATAATAAAAAAAGAAAACTAACAATTACTACATAACGTTTCTGTAGCATTTTGTGTCCTGCATTTTTCAAAATCCCATTCCCCCGTGTCCGTTTCGTATCCAATTTCCGTTTCCGTGCAACCTAGTATAGCATGTTTGGCAATGTTTAAAAGTGCTAACAGTAAAGAATGACTTAGCATTCTATATACGCAAATACAGCATAGCAATTCCACTCTGGTTTGTTGCAAGCATTCGAACTCCTGGGCGTTTCAAAGCATGTCAATGGATTTCTTAAGGTTTATCTGGAAGTTTTCGTCTTCTGTGTAGATACGTGTTCAATGTGTTTACGTAGGTGTTTAATAATCATTTATTGATTAGTATCAGAAATTAATCTTCATATTCAACCTTGCAGGCATTAGTGCGCTCAACCTACCCAAGACGTGTACCATCTAGATCTTTCCCAAATGGCAGATGAATTTTGAAATCACAATGTGTGCAGATGAAGGATATTGCGTGTAAGTAATGACTCGGGAAATTAATCTTGTTATGCAGTATCTCGAAGTATTTAACGTTGTTTTAAAAGAGTTGTCTTTGTCTTGTTATCCCGTAATTTGTACTATTTCATCCACTATAATCCATTATTTGTTATTTTGACGAGAAAAAAAACTATTGATAATGAATATGCTTCCATTCTGTAACCAGACCTGTGATGTGGTGGCCGGAGATGTTGACACGTGCCCCCCTATTGCTAAGTGTCAGTGCACCCAACTACCACATCACTAGTCTGGTTCTATAATATACTCCATAAAGACTGAAAATTTATACTGAATATTAATCATGTTCTCTACGGACTACATCACCTTTTCACGGTATGAATTTGCTTCTTCGACGAGTAGTTTCATCTTGTTAAACTTAAAAATATTCTGGTTATATGTGCATTTGGAGGGATGTTTTAAAAGCCTCTAAGAATGATAAACGTGCAATGTTTTGGAACGATATATAGGAGCCAAATCATGCGTACCCTCTCAATCCCGATGCTGCTGAACTACTGATTTGCTACTTTCATTGCTTCTCTCGTTCATGTTATATCATCTTTTCAATTAAATTTTGCTTGAAGGCTAGTCGGCAAGTCAAATTTCATTTATGTTCTTCAGCATGAAATAGTATGTTTTGCATTTTCTCTTCTGTATACTTCGTTCTTCTTCTAATAAATCAACAAATTATGCTGAATATATAAATTTTTCTTCACCAGGTAGCAAGCAGATCAACTAACACGAATATTAGTTATGAATATTTGTGGTCGGGCTTAAAATATTTTAATAAGAATTATACACTTGCTCGGCGATATAAATAATAATATTTTAACTTATTATTGTATTTGTATATGTCTCCGTGGTTTGTTGGAATCAAAATCTTTGTTGGTCGTGGCAAATGATCCCCCACAATTGTTATAATTATAATAATAACAATCATTGACTTAATTGTAACGCTAACTGGCCATTTATATATTGCCTACAATTGATTCACTTACACGCAAACATATCATCACCTTCCCATATTTTTTTTGGTCCCCCTCTGTCAAGATGCCACGAAAAACAACACAAATAGCTATCAAGAAAACAATCTTTACCTGTACATTGCTCAGCAGCTATTGGGTGTTTTCTTGGTGTAACGCAAGGATAACAAATCCGTTCTCATGCATAAAACATTATATTTTAGTATCCATTTGTCAACCCCTTACAATTGAAAGAACTATGTATGCACACATGGCTAATTTATAATTTGATACTTTTTTTTTTACTTAATTATCATCAGAGTTGTGATAATCTGTGACCGGTTGATTTACAACTCATTAGCATTGGAAGTCAATTACATTTTATTGTTATTTGCCGATCGGACCGTAATTTCCTTTTGGTAGGTGATATGATCTTCTAATGTGAGATGACAAGCCACATAATGAGATGGGATGATCATGAATTTGAAATTCTCTCCTTCCATCTAGACGTTTGGATGGTTACATCTCGATAGATAGATGTGAGTCATTTGCGGGGAGCTAGTCATTGGTATCGGAGTGTGATACTAATTTGTATATTAATTTTTTTAATAATTATTTATTTATGCGATCCAAAAATGTTATTTGTTTAAATAGGATGTACCCGTGTGGCACCCCCACCTACGCCCATGTTCATTTGGGAAGGGGTGCCTTTTTATCACGTGGTGTCATTAGATAAGTCTTCCGATCTTTATTATAGAAGGTGAATGTCACAGTTGTATCTATAAAACCACCGCAACTTCAGATTTTCATAAGCTCTGTTTATCCTCTTGTTCACTTCCCTCTCCTATCTCCCACTTCTTTGTCTTTGTGAAATCATGAATGGTTCAAAACTTCACGTCGCCATTCTTTCAAGCCCAGGCATGGGCCACCTTATCCCCGTCATGGTCTTAGCCAACCGCCTTGCCATCCACCACGGCGTTAGAGTCACAGTCATTGAAATCACCACAGCCTTTTCGCCGCCCGAATTCCGACTAATCGAACTCCCGGCCGAACAGAACCTTGTTGACAGAATCATACTTCCCCCAGTTGATCTTTCCCTCCTTGCTGAGTTGGAATCATCTGTGGTGGCACAACTCTGCGTGATGGTACGCGAGGCTCTGCCGATCGTCCGGTCCACCATCTCTGGTACGAACCCCCATCCCAGCGCGCTTATCGTCGATCATTTTGGCACTGAAGCTCTGGCTATAGCAGAGGAGTTGGGCATGGCGAAGTTCGTTTATGTTCCGACGACTGCATGGTTTACCGCCCTTACGATGTATTGTCCGGTTCTTGATGGGAAAATTGAGGGGCAGTACGTTGATCAAGATAATTTGTTGGAAATTCCGGGTTGCAAACCAGTTCGACCGGAGGATGTGGTCGACCCGATGCTGGACCGGAACGATCAACAGTATGAAGAGTATGTAAAGATGGGGGGAAGAATTCCACTGTCTGATGGGATTTTGCTGAATACATGGGAAGAGTTGGAATCTATAACTCTGAAAGCTTTGAGGGAAAATGAAATATGGAGGTCACTGATGAAGATCCCCGTTTATCCCATTGGTCCGCTGAGGAGATCAGCCCAACCGGACGGTTCAAAGTGTGAAGTAACAACGAAATGGCTAGATAATCAGCCTAGTGAGTCCGTACTATTCGTGTCATTTGGAAGTGGTGGGACGCTTTCGCTGAAGCAAATCACCGAGCTGGCTTTCGGTCTAGAGTCGAGTGGGCATAAATTCATCTGGGTGGTTCGTCCCCCCTCAGGAGGTGCGACGGACGATGCATTTTTCACGACAAAAGCTGGCGAGTCCGGCACCAATTTGTGCTACTTGCCAGATGGGTTTCTGACCCGTACTCGTAATTCAGGATTAGTGATCCCAATGTGGGCTCACCAAGTGGAAATCCTGAACCACCCTTCTGTGGGAGGATTCATGTCACACTGTGGTTGGAACTCAACCCTCGAGAGCATATGCAGTGGGGTGCCAATGATTGCATGGCCACTCTACGCTGAACAAAAGCTCAACGCCACTTTTCTCACCGAAGATCTCGGGATCGCCGTCCGACCCCGTGTATTGCCCACCAATCAGACGTGTGCTCTTCCGATCTCGTGACGAGGTGGAGACGATGGTTAGGACACTAATAGGTAACACTTGTGGTAAGAAAATGAGAGACAAGGTGAAAAAATTAAAAATCAGTGCTGAAACTGCTCTAAGTACTGGAGGCTCGTCGTACAATTCGACGTTGGAGATGCTTAAACATGTTGCTACGAAACAAAATGTGACAAAAGTTTAATGGTACACAAAATGGTGACTGGTACTAGATGTATAAAATTGCAACGCATACCGTGTAGGGTGTGAAATATGGGGTCCCCATTTCCTTTTGTTCCTTGCGATGCTTTCCTTCATTTGATTATTATTATTAAATTTCCAAAATTTAATTGTCATGGCTAGTCACTTCAGACAGATCCTCTTGTGAACGTTAATTATATGAATAACTGCAGGTCATCTGAGATTAAGAAACTTTAAAGGTTTATTAGCCAACAAAACGCATCTTTCAAAATGAGCTTATAACAATACTCGGAGAAGCCAAGTTGTAAAAGACTTATTTTCTTTAGGTCCTTTTCAAAAAATCCCTTCAATATATATATATATATATATATATATATATATAACTGGGTAAGTGGTTTTTTTTTTTTTTTTTGAATAAAAAATGATTTTATTAAGTCACCGTTGCTCTCAAAACGGGAGCAAGTAAAAGAGGAATACAATCAATCCAATTGTAAGAAATAGGAGAAGTAAGTGCAAAACAAGCAAGAACATGAGTCCATTGATTTTCTACTCTAGGGATATATTGACATAAACCATACTCAAGTTGGTTCATTAGAGATTGAAGATGTCCATAAAGATTCGTCAACGCACCCATTGCTGCCGGACTCGTCAGCCCCCAAACGACCTTCTCCGTATCAAGTCGGACCTCTTGTAATTGCATCGCTTCATCCACCATCAACTGAAGTCCATACCTTAAAGAACACGCTTCCACTGCCTCCACGCTTAAACCATCTCTCCTTTTTACTGCAAAAGCAGCCACCACCAAATCACTTCTGCACACCACACCCCCGAAACCCACACCCTCTAGACTGATTGTTGCATCCGTCGCCGTCCCATATGCCATTGCGACAAAGTCCACTGCCAATCCATCGTGTAACCTGCCCCTGCCTCACCGAGCCTCTTGTTTCTAGTAACCCTCTACCATTTGCCTTTTGAAAAGCATCAGGATAAGCAGAGGTTTTTTGCCACATTTCTTTACACTCTCCATGCTGTTTCCATGCATCACCGAGTTACGAGCCCTCCATAATGCCCACCATAACATACCAACCTGCTCCACCATTCGTACCTTCTTAATGTTGAAAACCAAAATTACGGTACTCACAAAATCTGAACAAAGCAGCGGTTTTACCACCCCCAAAGCCCCACATACTTCCACAAACTCTTTACCCAACCACATCGTCCAAACAAATGTTCATTTGTTTCTCTAACTCCACAAAAAACACAGCCCAAATTATTAAATACATGATGTTTGTTTAGATTTTCACCTGTTGGCAGTGCCCTATGCAAAAGCTTCCATAGAAAAACTCGTACTTTAGGAGGTACACAAAGGCTCCAAATATGCTTCCAAAACCCCTATTGCCCCATGGATGCCCCTGGCCGAGTCTGTATCTATGCCTTTTTTAACATATTATGGCCGCTTCTCACCGTATATTCACCGTTACTTGTATAGTGCCAAATGTATGTATTCTCTTCCTGCCCCACACCCAAAGGAATAGCCAAGATAGCCTCAACATCAGTTATACAAAAATTAGCTACCACTTTCACCACATCCCACTGACTCTCATTTAACAAATCACTAGCCCGCCACACATTCCCATTTGATAAAGAAAACGGTCGAAAACCAGGTTCCCTAGGGATCCACTGATCAATGTAAATTTAGACTTTTTCTCCCAAACCAATTTGCCAACGAACTCCCTTCCTAATCACCTCTAAACCCCACAATAAACTCTTCCAAAGATATGACAATCCCGGTTTATCCCGTGCCTTCAAAACATCCAAGTCATAGAAATATTTAGCCTTCGTTACATGAGCCACCAAAGTATTCGGGTTCTTAAAAATTCTCCAATCTTGTTTTGCCAATTGAGCTTGATTGAAAAGAGATAAATCTCGTAGCCCCAATCCACTGAACTGCTTCAGCATGCACATTTCATCCCACCGAACCCAAGCCAACCTTCTTTTCTCTTTCGTTGCCCTCCAACAAAACCGTAGCATGAGGCTACGAATATCATCACACACCCTCCTAGGTAACCGAAATAAACTCATCAAATATGTTGGAACTGGGTAAGTGGATTGATGACTATCTCCCTTATATTCTACATTTTACGTGTGTTTATTACGAGAGAATGGAAAAAGAAAATACTTTTTTCAATTCTATTTTTTTAAAAAAATCTAAGTGGAGGAGGGAACTATGTTCCATGAAAACATGTCAAAAATGAAAATATGGATTGTGTCATAGAATTTTAATTTCATTTCTATTTTTCTGTCAAACGTACTATAAAAATGGAATTTTTTTCATGAGTTAGACAATTTCTATGGAAAACAAATCCAATTGAATAACATGTATTATTTCAAGGAAAAAGCCAAGGAAAAAAAAAAAGCTATGATCTTGTTCCCGTGCCATTATTAGCATGGTTGAATTTGTGAATTGGGACCAAGGAAAATTTCCAAGCACATTTCGAAAGTTTTGTTAAAAATTTTTTTATTAGGAATTGAATAATATATACACAGCAGAAATTAAGAAAAATTCAATTTCTTTGCCTAGAATCGACCTTCCACTTCAAAAAAATTTGTGATAGAAAAATAACTCTTTGATGAACACCGTGGATTTGCAAACTGTGATTTACCGTTGGAGCAATGATCATCACTACAGCTCTCCAACTGTCCAGCCTCTAACGGTAATCCAACGGCAATAATGGATTTAAAACTCCACAATATCGAATAATTCGAAGAGGATTTATGGGAGTATGTTTAGGGTTCTGTTAACTTCGTGTGCTAGTAAGAAATCGACAGAATATCCACGATCATATCGTGTAAAATTCGTCATACGAATTTTGCCCTAATCGTCTCTATATGAAACTCTAAATATAAGACACATATTTATAGTTGTAGGATATAAAACCCTAATCATATTTTGGCTTTCACAGGCCTACAACTAAGTCGTCTAATTAATTAATCTCATTAACTAATTTAGCCCAATTAAACCCGGTCCAACTAGTTGGACCCTGGACATCAATTCCAACAATCTCCCACTTAGACAAGGTCCATTCTAAATAATCAACTCTTACCTTTGTGAGTAACCCATTTAGCTCCCACTTACGATGACAAACATCGTGATACTATTCTTCTAATCTAATTATAATAAGACAAATCAAAATCTCTATTTTAATTTATCATCGATTTTCCCAGACCGATCAGTTCACGTCACCGTCCAATATTGACGTTTAGCAATGTGTCAAGGCAACCCATGTGACACGAAAGTCATGTGGTATGACAAACCTTTATATGTAGTGGAAACATAATCCCTTTATCAATATAACTCAATCGGTTAAGAGATATGGATAAGCGTCAATCTCATAACAACCAATTATGTTATTCACCTTAACTCTTTGTTGATCAAATCAAGTTATGATGAAAACTTTTCAACCCATAACTTTACTCATGTGGAGGAATTTATATCAACCAAAGTAAGCGAAAAGCAGGCTATAATATCTCATTATCTAGGAGTGATGAATCCTCATCTTAGATACTCATAATCTTCATGCAACTTTTATTATATCTGTACATCTTCCTAATAACTCGTGGCTAGAGTCTCATCAAATACTTGACTGAGTATAACAATCATCACATAACATTCTATGGTTCTCTCAAGTCAAAAGATCAATTCTACGATCACCTATTAGAGATTAACCACTGACGCTTAGATAATTTACCATGTGGTATCTCTTAGCGGGTCATCCAATACATATTCAACTAACAATACATCTATGTGTCCATTCGAATGTCCCTACATCCTAACTAGTGAGATCAGTTAATTTTTTCAAAAGAAAGAAATGCGGTACATGCTAGTATAACCGTAATAATGATATTTGTATCTCATTACTATGTTGACTAGGGATAGTTTAAGAATAAGTATATAACTTACATCTCACAACCACAATTCCTTGTGATTAATAAGTTACTATAATTTTATTCTACAGACTCTATTATTTTATAAGATAACTTTTATCTTAATAATAGATCTGTCATTTGAAAACAACAATTAATTAGGTGTTTATACGCATCAATGTCTAACAAAGATTGCAACACCAGAATCTCATACAAACAGATCCAACATCTATCTTATCTAATACATATATATCTATCATGACTATCATGTTATGACAACAACCTTGTCATAAAATCTTTTGTATGTTTAGATGGATTCGTTCAATCTCTCTATCACTTTTCATCATCTCTTCACAAGAGATATATTGCCCCAATACATACTTAGACCGCTGACAAGACCTAAATTTCCTTTGCTTGTGCGATGACTCTATTGTTATCATAATCTCTATTAGATCAACAATATTAGGAATAAAATTCAAGTTCAGTTATGAACTTTACAATCTAAACTGCTTCATTTACTACTTTCGAAGTAGCTATGAATTAGACTTATATTTGAATAAGTAGTTTTATCTATCTAGAACACTTTCCAGTTGATCACGCTATTATTATGAATAAATACATTCTATATTGGGATATTTCTTTAGCCTTTTTAGACTGAAAACCAACATCAATAAATCCACAACTCTTAGTTCATATTTCTCGATAATTTAAAAACATATCTTCAAATGCTTCTCAAGTATTTAAGAATGTTCATTACTGTTATAAGATGTTTCCAAACAGAATTCACCTGGAATCTACATTTGACCCTCAAAACATGTGAAATGTTCAGTCCAGTGCATGACATTGCATACTAGATAGATTCTATTATAATTGCATAACGAATTCTATCCATGAAATCCTTTTCAACCTGTGTTCGATAACACTTCTTTTGAGAAAGTAATCCCATCTCTAAGGATAGGGGCTCTTTCATACAAAATCTTCTTAAAATTTTATCTATGTACATGGATTTAGATAGGTCAAGTATACTTCTAGATCTATCTTTATAGATCTACAGCTCAAGGATGTATGCTACGTCTCCCAAATTTCATAGAGACAAATTTTGGGTTTTTTCTGTTTATAGATTGGATATCATGTTTCAATAATATGTATCTATATACAATATTATGAATACTGTTTAACTCTCACTAACTTCTTGTACACACTATTCCTCTTCATATTTGATAGAATCAAACATTTTAGTTATGCTATCAAAATAAAAGTTTCAGCTCATCCAAAGTTTGATATTATTCAATTTGACTTCATGAATTCAAAATATTAGGTTGTATCGTATACATTATTACTAACATTCCCATAGAAGAATACAATTTTGACATTCATTTATCAAATATGCTACTTTAGCAATAAAAATTTAAAGTTAATATATACATAATTATATATAAGAAAATTATATCAAAGTCAACTTTTGTCTTTGATTTTAACCTCCACTACTAATCTTGTCTTTTTAACTTGAGCATTACCATCCATGTTAACCTTTTAGTTGTAAACCAATTTATAACATATAGATCTTATCCATAGTGGCAAGTTTACCAAAGTTCACACTTTGATTGTAACACATGAAGCTCAATTTGAATTCTATATCATCAAGCCTTACTTTCTAAGTCAATACTCTGACTTTTATTTTGCGTAGATTGTAGGTTTATCACTTTTTGTTATCAATCTAATATTGAAAGCTATAGGATCATATCTTTAAGTAGATGAATTCCCTTACTCAATCTACACAGAGCTGATATGCTCCTAGGAACCATATTCTTATTACTAGCTTGTACCTCATCAAATGAAATATATCCACTAGCACATCTAATCGATCAATTTTTTTATGGCTTCTTGAACCCTTTCAAGAATTACTTACACTGATTTCTTAGAATAAACATTTTATTTAAGAATACAACATAAGATGACATTCATCCCAAATGTGGAGTATAATCGTGTCCAACAACTCATAATGGATAGTCCACAAAGAAATATTTAATATACTTTTAAAAGTGTATAAAATAACTTTAAGTTTTATCAATCAACTTAGATGGAACACGTTTTAGTGTGTAACATAAAACTTCTATTGCATAACTCAAAACAAGTTTGGAAGAATTGTTTGACATATCAAATTGTAACATATCTAATATATACAATTTCTTTTCAAATACACTATTATAAAATCTATATCTATATATACATTAAAGTAATTTAATTTCCATTTCCCATTTTCCCGCCCAAATCACTTTCTAAATCCAGTTATTATATCTTGGCCATTGGTTTAACACTTAATCCTAGCCTTTGATTATTTTTTTCTTTTTATTATTTTTATTCATTTTTCATCTTTTTATCTTAATATATTACCTTACATAGAGATAATCATAAATGGATAATCATAACTTTTCTATATATCTTAACTTTTTTATATATAAGTTTTATTACATCAAATGAAACTTTCACATATTATATCTTAATAATCATAATAATGCATGCAATTATACAGAGTATCACTTGGAATCGATTTTCTATATCTTTTAAAAAAAAGTTTGAATTCGGTTTTCTTTTTTTAAAACAGTTTTAAATCTTTGTGATTTTTAAATTTTTTAATGTAATGTAATTCATTGATATTTATGCAAAATTCACAATCTGAATTCGGTTTTTTATCTTTTTAATATTTTCATTTATTTTTTATCTTTTTATCTTAATATATTATTACTTTACATAGAGAACATCATAAATAGATAAGTTAAATAGCTAAATCAAGATCTTAGTTTTTTATGTAAATTCCCTTACGTAAAAGGAAACTTTCATATATTTTAACTTAATAACCACTTAAATTCAATTTTCTACATCTAGAAATAATAATAATTAAATTTGATTTTTTTAATAGTTTTAAATTTATATGTTTTGTAAATTTTATTTTATGTAATGTAATTCATTGACATTTTTGCAAAATTCACAATATGAATTCAGTTTTTTTTTATTTTTTTAGTATTTTCATTTATTTTTTATATTTTTATCTTATTATATTACCTTACATAGAGAACATCACAAATAATCAATTTAAATATCTAAATCAAGATCTTAACTTTTCTATATAAGTTTCCTTATGTCAAATGAAACTTTCACATATTTTATCTTAATAATCATAATGCATGCAATAATATAGCTTATTATTTGAATTTGGTTTCTTATGTCCTTAAAAGTAAAATTATATTCGGTTTTTTTGAGCAGATCCAAATTTGTTAGATTTTTGAATTTTATTTTATGTAATGTAACTCATTGACATTTATGCAAAATTCACGATATTAATTTGATTTTTTTATCTTTTTATTATTTTCATTTATTTTTTTCGTCTTATCTTAATATATTACCTAATATAGAGAGTATAAAAAATGGATAATTTAAATAACTAAATTAAGATTTTAACATTTTTATATGAGTTCTCTTACATCAAAAGAAACTTTCACATATTTTGTTTTAATAGCCACTTGAATTTAGCTTTAATATCTAAACAAATAGTAATAATTGAATTTAATTTTTTAAACAGCTTTAAATTTGTGTGATTTTTAAATTTTATTTTATGTAATATAATTTATTGATATTTATACAAAATTCATAATATGAATTCGGTTTTTATTTGAGAATAAAATAGGAATCCCACATTGGTAATTTAGTGAAAATAATTGAGAATATATACTTATATTAATGTACATGAAGAAGAATTATGCATAATAGGGCCTTGACTTATGGGTCTTCGGTTTCCAAAAACTTTAAAATTTCAATGGATAATTATTGAAAAATATTTATTATGAACCATATTCGTGTTTATCTCAAACTATCGGATTATTTTTTGGATTAGTTATAATATTTGTCAATTCATGATTTTTTAATTGATTTGGTCATAACGGTTCAATTTTTTAAAAACTGATTAAATTATGTTAACATATTAAAATATTTAGTCTGTAAAAGATGTATATTATGAAAAATTAAATATCATTAATATATATTACAAAAGTTTAAAAAAACAAACGGGGCGATAAATAACTTGTGTATTTTGTAGAAAAAGTTGGTATTCACTCAGAGACAATTTTATATAGATATTTCAAGAGTTATAAAATGAAAATGTCTGAAAATTATGATACGTGTTAAAGATGACCAAATAACAAATTCTACTATAAATGTTGTAATATATATTTTCGTTCATAATTTATTCTTGCTAAATTTATTGAATGTAACATAATTTCCCGTGCGTTACACACTGACAGCCTAATACGAATTACGTACAAAAACTTTCTTAAATGTTTTTCTTAGGTTTTTTTGTGTAGACAATTTTTTATCTTCATTCATGAAATATATCGTATTACGGGTAGTAATTATATTGTTTTCCTTTACGCATATATAAACGGTCAAATATTATAATTAAAATTTTTTTATACAATCGTATTTAATCTTCTTGAATTGTTTATATTATCTGGTATTATCATCCCTTGCAACGCACAAGTGAAATTCTAGTTATGTCTATAAAAGAATCCACTGCAAGAGAATCTTGTTCTCTTTTGATAATCAATTATACCCATAATATTTTTTACTTCGATCATATCTAAATGTTAGAATATTTTTCCAAATGGCTTTTCGATACTCGGCTGACCATTTTGAATAATTCAAAACTTTCATGCACAAATATTATCAAGTATATGAAATTATATCTAATATAGTCATCATTGAACTTGACAAAGTAAGAGAAGCTATACCCGACATTTATAGACTTTTGTTCAAATGCATCAACATGGATTAGGACTTATTTTTCTTTAATGTCAGAACTAAGTATAATCTAGATTATCCTTCATACCTCTTTTGTCTTCTATTCTGATAGTAGACATATTAGGATTCTAGAATCTAAATATTATCAATTTTATTTCTCTAGTAAATTTCATAATCAAGAATAACCATTATTCTCAATCTTAATAGAACAAGAACTCATATCCAACCATATGTCAAAATTAATGTTCTTCATAAGAACACCATCATAATATCCAAAAAAAAAAAAAGGTAAAGACAAACAATTGACTTTAAATGTAGCAACTATTACTTCATTTTCTATAATAGGTCCTATTTTTCCAGTCAGCAATGATCTATTCTATTTCACTTTCATTCACATTCCAAAATATGGGATCTATATCCAGTATCAAATACTTAAGAGACTGAAGAGCAGTCTTATCACTCTTATCTTGTAACAGAATCTTCTCTAAGATTCCTTTCTTTTCAAGATAATGATTACATATACCTTACATTTTTTATTCTAATGTTCTTTATCTCTACAAAGATCATTAGTTTTAGATATATATCTTTGTATACTTTAATTGTATCACTAACCGTCTAGAATCTTTAGTAAAGTTCCATTAACAGTACCTTTATATATCATTAAAGACTTTAATGGTCAATATTTTCCCTTACATCATATTGATGATAAATTCAACAATTTCAGCGTATCAAACAAACTAGTGGATAATATGAATATAATTCATGCATCGCAATTTACAATAAATTGTAATTAGCTAGCGTACAACAATTAAAGAACTAAGTCAATACTTAGCTCATTTTGTCGTCGTGTTTCTAAATAGCATTTAGAGTTTATGCTACTCAGTATAGTTTATCATTCAATTCTTTGAGATGAATAGTAACAATATAAATATTTGTACCCATATGTAACATTTACAATTCATAATGACAAGTATCATACATATCCATTATTTTCCTCATCACATGATGTTTGTAAATTTGCACTACCTTCGCAAAACTTCCTTGGAAAGAACATTCGCATCATTTGTTTTAAGAGATATCCATTCATCTTATCTGAGAAAAATTCTCATTATGATGTCAGTTATATGATTTTGGTCCGGAAAATTTTATTTGCATCTAAAATGCCAATTAAATTTACAAATATACTCAATATTCCAAAATATAGTGACAAGATAGAAGAAATTTATTGGTGTAGGAAATTAATTTGACATAGACTTTTATCAAATTAATTATGCTCCAACTGAATTAATGATCTCTCTACATTAACTATTGAAATTCATTTGTATTTCCAGAGGGCTAGGATCTCATTTGCTTTATTAGAACCTTGAGTGATTCAAATCCCAATAAAAGATTCAGGTAGATACACTATCAATCACATCTCTATGTGACTCCTAGATCATCAAGTAGAAAATTAATTATCACGTATATCTTATATAGTTTACTTGACACGCTTTTAAAATTTTATTTCCTTGAGTGACTCAAAAAAAAATAAAATCTTAGTTAAATTCGACCCACTATTTAGAAATATCAAATGTTTCATAGTGAAAAACATGTCCACAAATGAGCAACTTTGAGTGACTCAACAAGTTGACATCGATAATGTACTCTTGGTTTTCACTATAACAATGGAAGACATGTATTAACATTTAATACGAATTTAATATTTTAATTAAGAGATCGGTCCCATCTCAATTATGTATAGCAATAACATCCACTATGTAATTAACTGTACATAATTAATTAGCGTGGATCATTATGAATTATATCTACCCAATCTTCTTAAGCAATTAAAAAGACTAAATAGGAGACATCATATTCAATCATATAATGTTAAATGCAAATAATCTCCTTTTACCTTTTCAATTTGTATCACATACAAAATATCTTGTTATATCTCAAACAGAAAGGAAAAATAAATTAATCGTGCAATAATAACTAGTATCATATACTAGTTTATTGCAACCAATCGTATGGTTCAAGTTCATAATAATCCACTAAATCCATTCACCAATTAATATCACATATTAATTAATATATTAATTTTTAGATTTGGTATAGACAATTAATGGTCGTCTAAACCTATTTAGAGGAGATGGAATAGACCAATCGAAATTAAATAATTAATCTAATTGATCAAGTAATTTCATATAAATAAAGTCAATTAATTAATCATACTGATTAACCAACCTTATTAGCAATTGGGGATTACCACAAAATAATTCTTTATTTTGTTGTTAACATCAAAGTAAGGTTTGAAAAGATTTAGGGTTAAAATCACAGCTTGAATTAAGTCAAAACTCAACTTTCTCCAAATAAATAATTTTGGAAAAACAAATTTCTTACAAAGTTTAAATTTTGGCTTAATTGAAAATTTTATAAAATTTTTATGACATTTTTAAGTTGTAATTCAAACCCGAGGACCCACATGTCAGATTTGAAAAATATAAGACAAAGTTTTAAGTTTCAAAAACTTATGGGTTAATATACAAATTCCAAAACTTTAAGGACTGCACATGTAACTCCAGAAATTGCATGGACCTCCCTATTGTACTTGAAATTCGGGGGCCTGGTGTGCAATTTCAGAAATTATACAACAGGCCCCATCTCCAACTCCTCTGCCACTGTTCACGCTAGGGTTCTGAATCCTAGCCGGGACAGATACGGAGCCGCTCGCGCCTGTGGCTCATCAAACGGGGCTGGCCTATCCAGGCCGTCTCCAACTGCGGCAGCAAAAGTTGTCGTTGTTTGCAGCAGCGGTGCTGTTGTTGCAAACAGCAGCCCAGCGCTGCCGGTGTAGCGCGCTACTGTAGTAGCCAGTGGTGGTGCTGTTGCTGCAGTGCTAGTACAGTGTCTTGCTGTTGTGGTGGCGGCGCTGATCATTCGTCGTTGGAATAGTTCCGACGGCTGACCGACCTTCCAAAAGCCTTTTCCGATTTGTTCTTTAAATTGTAATTATGAAATTAAATTTCATAATTAGAAATCTGAATCCTATTCAGATTTAATTGTCAATAATATAAATCAAATTGATAAATGTAACAACAACAATTATTGTCAAGTTCACTAAAAGTAACAAATTCTAATAAGTAACAACGTAGGCTTTGATACCATTGTTAGGAATTTAACAATACATACACATCGGAAATTAAATAAACATTCAATTCCTATGCCTAGAATCGACCTTACACTTCAAAAGAATTTGTGATAGAAAAATACCTCTTTGAATAACATCGTGAATTTGCAAACCTTGATTTATCGTTGGAGCAATGATCATCACCACAGCTGTCTAATTGTCCAGCTTCTAACAGTAATCCACAAGGTAAGAATAGAGTTAGAACTCCATAACATCGAACAATTCGAAGAGGATTTATGAGAGTATGTTCAGGGTTATGTCAACTTCATGTATTAGTAAGAAATCGATAGAATATTCACGATCATATCGTGTAAAATTTGTCATACGAATTTTTTCCTAATTGTCTCTATATGAAACCCTAAACACAAGACACATATTTATAGTTGTAGGATACAATACCTTGGTTGTATTTCGGCTTTCATGCCCCTACAACTAATTGGTCTAATTAATTAATCTCACTAATTAGTTCGGTCCAATTAAGCCCGGTCGAACTAGTTAGATGTTGGACATCAATTCTAACACTTTACACTCTATGTGGTGTGTCTGGATACACGCCAGACGCTCTTCCGATCTCTTAAACCATGTGTGTTTTAAATACACATAGTATGTATTTATGTATGCCATATGAGAAGGAAGATTTTTGACAAAATTTCTGGAAAGTGCTTGAAAATGACTCTTGTGGTCAATGTGCTATTTTATTTTAGGTTTAGAAAAAAGTAGTAGTGAGAGCATTATGATATGTTGATTATAAAACTTATTATTCCAACAATTGATTGTGACATAAAAATCGAGAGAATGTGGCGATTCAATGCATTTTAATGTTTTCGTATCAAAATGCTTAACTTTATGTTTTTGAATAAAAATCGAGAGAAGGTGGCAATTCAATGCATGTTAAATGTTAAAGAAAAAGGAAACAGAAAAAAAATGCTTGACTTTATGTTCTTGAATAAGGCAATTCAATGCATTTTAATGTTGACGTATCAAAATTAGTTCTTCACGGAATATAGTTAGCGTTTACAAATCAAAGGGGAAAAAAGTTGGTTCTACAAGGACAAAATATTCCCACTTTGTATTCTATTAATTGGCCAGTCTTTTTTTAATACAAAGTGATCTTATCTCGAATTAATTCGTATCAAATATAACGGTAATGAAAATCTTTTATCAATAAGACAAATTCCTTCGGCCATTATCTTGATCACAATTCACAAGTTCACTGTTATTTTTTTATTTTTTTTAAAATACAATTACAAATCTACATCATAGCAGCATAAATACGTATAAATATTTATTCTACTGAAACACAGTGCTAAGAAAATCAACAAGAGAAACCCATATATAATGGAAATACATGCTATAATAAAATGTAGAAAATACTCTATATACAAGAATTGAACCTTGAGACTTTTTAAGTCCCAGTACCTCAACCCTAAACCAAATAGTCTATGCCTCGTTGTCAGTTCGCTGTTATATTGATGATGATAATGATAATAATAGTGACTAGCAAACAATCAATTAATCAACTAACTAGCATTCCCACCTAATTGATTTTATTAATTAAGCAAATAATCAACTTTACATCTATGGAATTTCTATATATAATTCATTAATTAAAGAATTATTATTAGTTAATCTACTTTAACAAACAAAGCCTAGAAATATAGAATATGGAATTTCTGTATTTACTTTGATCTCTTGTTACTGCCATCATACTCACCCGTGTCGCACATCAGCCAATTGTGAAGTTGTGATTAATTACCAACCTTTCTTTAATAGATCAAATAGAAAAATTATAGGGGAATATGAAAAGGGGATATTATTATGTGATATTTTTATGTGGCACACTTGTATTGGATGATAAAAAATAGCCATGTAATCATCACTCAATGAATATGTGCCACATGAGAATATCACATAATAATGTCTCATTTTTATATCCCCTAAAATTACTCGATCAAATATGGGGTAACTTCAGTTACAACTAAAATACCACATTTCCAGAGTGTGGCCTATCACAAGGACCCCCCAGGGGGCCAAAAGAAAAAAAAAAATTTCAATGCATTTTAATGTTTGCCTATCAAAATTAGTTCTTCGTGGAATATAGTTCGTGCTTACAAATCAAGCAAAACAAAGTTTGTTCTTGTAAAATTGGTTCTACAAGAATAAAATATTCTCACTTTGGAATTTATCTATATATTAATTAAATAAAAAGAGCTGCAGTGCAATCTGACCGCAATTTTCCTGCCCATTTTGCTATAATTTGGGATATTTCGGTCATTTGCTTTATTTCATTGGTAACTAGTACAATAAATACTATTTTTTCCCTTTTTATTTATTTATTTATTGTTATTATTATTTGATTGATCTTCCCCTTTTCTTCTCACACTTCTCCCTCTCTTTTAAAACTTTTTGATTTATCATATCTTCTAATTTCTATCCATTTTTAATACATTTTTATTTATTTTAT